>WURS02032874.1:0-11543 GCA_011762765.2 Rhinocypha anisoptera | reverse complement strand
TAAGAGAGCTGGCACTGGATAGGAAAGGATGGAGGGCTGCAGTCAACCAATCTTCGGATTGAAGTACTGATGATGATCTAAAATACATTTCTATGTATTTTTCCCAACCCTGCCCCCTAATCCATATTAACTGTTTTAGAATAAATTGGTTTTTTATTGCTTCGTTCTGTACATTTTTCTTTTTGGAAGTACCTAATCATACGAGTATTCATCTCTTTTGGTTGAAGATTTTGCTAAAACATACTTGTTAATATATAATATGTTTTGATATACATTTTTGAACATTTTGATTGATGTTTATATGGTTTTTGGCCTATCAGGCACGACCCTTGAGAACCCGGGAATTAGCCGATCGGGGTTTAAGCCGCCTGATAGCGGAGAAACTTGCCCAGATACATCTGATGAAAGTTCCCATCAACAAGGAACCACGATGGCTCTGGGACACCATGGAGAGGTGAGTAAGTCCACTTGATGCAGACTTTGCAAGTAATTCCTCATATCCTATGTCATATTTTAGTAATCATTAATATTTTACGCAACGTGTCATTTACTAACGTGAGGTATTTCATTTTAAGGTTATGCGTCCGCGTGGTTTTCCTTTTATGCCGGAAATAGCTGAATCATTTATTGATTAATGAATCCCAGACATTATCCCTTATGCATTTTATAGTCCTTGGCAGAGAATATTCATTCTTCCAAAAATGAACTTTGGATGCAGACTTTATTTGACACGTTCACAGTTCGAAAATTGCAATTCTGATACATGTAAAGCAATATAAACTAGAGTACTTTGTATATTTTTACAAAATTAAAAATGGCATGACCGGTTTCGGCGATAATTGTCATCATCTGGTCGGAACCAGCCGTGCTCTGTTTAATTATTTGGAAATATACAAAGTATTCAAGTTTATTTTGTTCTACTATGGACTTCCAAAAAGTTGCGGCCTCCTCGGTGAATTATATTGACTTGAAGGGCGTAGATGTGGGTTCGGTTTTCTTTTCATTCCTTCTGTGACTCAGAAACGTCTCCAATCTTTTCAGATGGCTCACTACGATTCACGAGTACTCGGCGAGTGGACTAATCCCTGACGCTTCGAAATCAGCCATGCAGCGCTTCGTGGGATATAGTCTGAGAAAGGAGTTGGATTGGCTGAGGTGAATGAAGCAACACCCATTCGCGGTAAAAGATACGATAATGACCATATTCGAAAAAATGTTGACATCTTCGTATTCCTCAACGAGACTTTTCTTTCTCGGCGGTTAAGGCATGTGTTGGAAGGAAATCAATCACCTCCGGCGAGCGTCATTATAATATGTAAACGGTACATACAATATTGGTGACACGAAAAATCACTGAACTTGTTCCTCACCAGTAGCTATCGAAACAAATCCACTACTTACTGTCCACGGGGATACGGTTTCTATCATAGGTTTCGAATGTCCCCCCCCCCCCCGCGCTGTGGCAGGGGGGGGAAGGTCACCCGCTTCCACCTCTCCTCCCCCCGTATCTCACCTCCCCCCCTTCTCGCCCTCTTGTCGTCGCAGGGAGTACCTGGTCTCCATCCGCTCCCCGGTCGTCTTCTGCCACAACGACCTGCAGGAGGGCAACATCCTGCTGAGGACGGAGGAAGGGGCCAAGGGCCCCGGGCCACCCATGAAGGAGCTGGAGCCTCAGGGGACGGCGCGGGACGTGGAGGGTGACGGCGAGGGCGGTGGGTCGGGTACCGCATCGGACGAGTACCGCAAGGCGGAGGAGAGGTGGTTCCAGGGGGTCGTGGCGTCCTCGGGGGCGGCAACGGCCCAGGGGGACTCTGAATCGGATCTTGAAGAAGAGGTGGAGGAGGAGGGCGATGGGGAGTGCCCCGCCGTGGACCACCGGCAGCTGGTCGTCATCGATTTCGAGTACTGCTCCTACAACTACCGCGGCTTCGACTTTGCCAACCATATGTGCGAGTGGATGTACGACTATAGCAATGAAAAGCCGCCATACTTCACGGCAAGGACGAGGAACTTCCCCTCCAGGAAGCAGCAGGTTTGTGCGCGGCTCACTCCCCTGTCTCACTAAACGATTTTCGCCTTCGCCACCTCGAAAGTAAACGCTTTGGGGACGTAATGTCTAAATCGATGCCGAGGCGAAGTGCAATTTTAAAAGTAAGCGTAAGACATGAGTGCACTGTAGCCACATTAAAATGTGTTGGATTTATTTCCTTGAATCAACGTAAAAGGCATCGGATTACAAACTCAAGAATGCGGTTAAAAACATTATATTATTAAAAGAATCAAATGTTTTTCAAAGTAGTATCAAATACTGCTTTCTTTGGCCAATAATTGGACCAGAAATTTGAGAGAATCGGACTTACACATATAGTTCGTTTTATTTTTTAATATGATCTAATATATGTGATTGGTAGTTGGAGTAAACATTATCTGTGCTAGTATATCGTAATTATAACCAAATAAAGGGGAGCATTACTATAGTAGTAATATGTATGACTCCCTTATAATTATTCGCCTCATGTTTCCATTTTAGTGAGTTGTAAAAGTACTTAAATAAAGCATAGTATGATTGATTACCTCAATTATTTACGGGAAGGTTATTTATTGGACTGAAGGTGGAACGTTCAAGCCATAACATCAGAATAATTTTCATTTAAATTCAAGTTTTCTGCTGTTAAATATTTACTTGTGACAAATGAAATGTCTATGGTTTATATAACCCGCAACACAAATACATCTCGCGGGCTGTCTATATCAGAGGGTGATAAGATCGATAATTTCTTGATCTAGATAAGAAAGCAAAGAAGTACCCAATTGGTGAACAGATTGTAAGGCTTCTCATATAGCTTACAATGTTTCCCACTCCGACCCTTCACTGAGGTTGAAAAAACTTCGTGTGTTAGCTTCCTTTACTAATTTTATTGGCCCTTTCTTTGTGACCAAATTGTACCTGACAACAGGAACATTACGAAATTTAGACGAAATCATTTCTCATCATACTTAGGTAAACCGCAAGGTCTGTAAAGTATAAGTATGTCTAAGGATCCCGGGTTGACAGCATTATGCTAATAAATCGTAAGAATTGGATACCGAATGAGGAATATATTGATTTCATACGAACAAAAGCATTTCCTTTGTTCTTTATTCGTACTGCCTTGTGTTTACTAATTATTATTGCTGTTGGGCCACTTTTTTGATGCTTTTAAGGGACGTAGGAATAATGATAAGGGGTATATATTCAATTTATCTTCCTTAACCTATTAACAGACGGTAATACATACCCACGTAATCCTGGAAATACTTCGCGGTACTTGGGCGGAAGTCATGATTTCCGTGTGAAACGACGTGGCATTATGTAATTTTAATTCACATGTAACATTGCCATAAATATTTTTCGAAGCTAAACATTTTTTGCTATATAACTCTAACCTCTTATACCTCAATTTGCATAAGTTTTCGTCATAAATTATATGAAATATTCTTTTGGTTTCCAGGTTGTATTTTAATATGCTTTGGACAGCATTGTGAAAAATAGGTTTTAGGTTGGTGTTAAGGGTTTTTGATGCCTCTAAAAAAGAAAATGTTTTTTATTATAAGTGTTGCTAATACTTTTTTAATGATAACCCTACTTACCACACTTTTTTACCTGTTACTACTTTAGTTCCTCAATATTGTTTGGAAGAACAATACTAAACGTGTTTAAAATAAAATTAAATGAATCTTAATAACGATCTCATCAGCATTGAATACGAGTAATGTTTTAGTATACCTAGCTAATGCCTATTTTAATTTTTAGCTTTCATACACTCGACTTATTATGAAATACATTCGGTTATTATTAATTTGGAAATATAATTTGATGAAAATTCGAAAATCTGATTTTAATGTAGTTGAAGTAATGGACTCATGTATCGTTGGTCGACGAAAGAGATTATGGAAGGGAAGATCCACAAAGAAATTTCAAAGATGAGCTATAAACTTCTACCGGGAATGGGTAATGGAAACCTTGAACACTAAGAATGAATGGTGAGGCTGATGTCGAATGCTGTGACAAAACAGACCTCACAGTTTTAAATCCATCCTGTCGATGGAATAGATCGATTTAGAATGATAAAATGTCAGCAGCTTACCTCTGTAGATATTGCCATATACCCTTTACTTCAGCTATATTATTTTTTTTCGCATTTCATGAGAGTTGTGAAATTTCTTATATTTAAGGTCAGTTTATATTAAATAAATTGAAGTGTATATGGAACTGTTCCAGGTTAATACGATTAAATACCGAATAGCTAATCCAATATTACTCCAATAATACTCTCATTACTTCAGGAGATAAAATTCACTCTCATTAATTATGACAGTGCGACATTAATTATTTCTGCAGAGTTGTTACATGTCAAAATGAATTCAGTAACATCCTTGGTCCTTATTTTTTTACCGCCAAATGTAACTGCATTCTCATTTCAGGACTTCAGATGATATGGTCAATCCATGTATGAAGTAAATTCTGCTTATATAAATTTTGGTAAGCTTATTTAATCATGAAGTTGGTCATAAGAATTTTATCACATGCTAAAATTCGAGCCACTTTAATTAACTGTCTTAACAGACTAGAGTACTTATCCTTATACTCCTGGTACATGTTACAGATTTAATCGCCTCACCCATGATACAGATTTTGATCTAGATGTTACAGATTTACGAGGGTTTCTGTTTGACCGAGTGAAGTCACTTCCAAGTATTTAACCTTGAATTGGTGTCTATGGTGTCAGAATGACAAAAGGTGCATGTAGTGTGGAGGGAGTCCTTCTTATAGAGGTGCTTGTGACGAGAGTGTGTGTCTCACAACACAGGAGCGGTTTGTTACGTGGTACCTGGAGGCCCTGAGGCGGGAGGCGGCTGTGCAGGGAGTCCAGCCGCCCCTTCGCTGGAAGAAGTGCCGGAGTTCAGACTCGGAGGCAAGCGGTGATGATGCGGAGTCCCACGAGGCATCATGGGACGACGCCGTCCCCCTCAATGATGCCGAAGAAGTCAAAGCACTTCTCTCAGAAATCCAGGCCTTCACCTTGGCCTCTCACTTCTTCTGGGCACTATGGAGCATAGTCAATGGCACAGTATCCAGCATTCCTTTCGATTATTGGGTGAGCCAAATTATTTACCTTCATTTTATTGTGGGAGGAAGATGATAATCTAATTTTGGTTTTATCCTAAGAACGTGTTTCTTGAGCCATTGAGCCTCCCACTTGCTCCTATGTTACCGAACTTTTTCGTGGCATTAAGTGAACACTCATTTCATTAATGTTTACGCCAAGACCTATGACCTTGTGGTAAATGACTGCAATATTTGACACTAATGGCACTCCATTATAAGTTATTTATTCCTTCATCTATCACTATTTTCTAAAACAATAAGCTTATTGATATTAAAAATCCATTTTTCTTATAAAATTTTGTAAAGAATTTTGATATTTATCCACTATATGAAGTAATGTAAACATGATTGACATTATCATTACTCTTTACATCAAGTGATTGTCTTTCAAGATAAAAAGAACAATGGTCTCCAAGTTGCAAAATTCCATATTTCCTATGTTCTACTCCATATTTTACTTAAAATGAAAAAGGGATCATGTTGATAATACATATATTCATTTAATTCCTGAGTGTGATAATATGTATTAATGTTGTTATATATATGTTAAACTTAGTTGTTAAACCAATTTGAGATAATAATTAATAGCTTGAATAATTGAATGAACGAAGTTATACATTAGTGATTATTTTTACTATAAATTAAGCCTTTTAAGCATAAACTGCTCTAAAGTAAAAATTCCAAATATAATATGGAAAATGAAGTTAATGAAATAATAACTCATTTACTTGACATTGCTGAAGAGAATGTTAAATATTATGATGGTCAACATGTGAACTTGGTAAAACGATTTTTAATTTTATTTTGCAGGAATATGGCGAGGCTCGCTTTCGTGCTTACTTCCGGCACAAGAGAAGGCTGCTGGAAAAGGGGACCAATGCTGATCAAGGATCAGCTCAACCATGAATGGGACCATCAAAATTTTACCCTTTCTCTATTTGTGCTCTGCACTTGGGATCCAATGGCTCAATTAAACAAAAAATATAACACCAGGCAATGGCAGGATATCAGGGCTGTGCTTTGGATGGTGCTGAATGATGTTTCTGATTCAGATGTGTTTTGGGTGTACCTGCACCTGTGTGGGTCGATAACTAGGATTGTTATGAATATATCTTGAAGAATTGATGGCCTATTCCAAAATATAATTCTTTGTGAAATTTTTTTTCCATTGATCTGTGATTAGGAAGAGGGCTAAATTGGCTGAAGTAAAACAATGATTTTTTCTCTTGTGATCTTGTCAATCTTGAATGTGTATAGTTTTAAATGGCAAGTAGTCTTTTCTACTATGGTGATCAATACAACGAGAGGGGGTATTACTCTGTTAATGTATGGATATGGTTGTTGATACAGAGGTTTGTTTTTCACATGATTTTCAGGAAAAATCATGATAAACTGCATTTAAAAATTAAATGCGAATGTTTTATGTGTGGCTGTTAATGATTTGTGTTTGCATAACTTCAGAGATATCATTGCATACTTCAATGCTTTAATTTATTTGTCTTTTAAACCAAATTTGTTAAATTTAGATTATTGTATGTGATATAAAAGTAGTAATTTTAGTCAGTTCATTCTGCAAGCTAGAAAAGATTTTATGCTACTGTTGCACTGTGTTCTTTGCTTCTGTCATGTGTTTCCTGTGTTTTTGTGAAGTGATGTTTGTAATCTGTTGCAAATGGCTGCTTCCATCACAGTGAAAAACTTCACACCATATTAGTGCAGTATCGATGCACCAGAAACTTGAGTTTCTTCAGTTTATATATTTACTTTTCTTTTATTTCATAATAAGCACAACGATACTCATCGTTCTTCACATTCCATTCCAATAGTTAATTGAGGATTGTAAATCATAATCAAAAGATGTCCATAAAAATGTCTTTGGAGGATTTTTTTGTTCTTATTTTAAGAACAACTTTACATCCATGTAATTTCATCAAGAACTTAGAGTATCTCATGTAAATGGAATATTTCCACTGACATATCCAAAAGGAAACACAGAGAAACATGTAGGTATAGTATTTATGTAGCTAAATGTATGAAATTACTCTTTACCCATGGTCATTGTGTTATTTTTTTGCCCTTACAAAAATTTTGATTAATTGGCCTATTTTTTTGTTCTTTGTGGTGATGTGTTTTGCTGATGGTGCTAAGTAAAGCCAGAAATATTATTCATTGTAATGTATGGATGATAACATGTCTTACTTTGTTCTTGAAACTTGTGAACTCTTTTCATGCATCAAAAGATCAATAATATATCATTCCAGCACTTGGTAAGGAAGACAAACAAGATGGCATAACTCAATTATTTTATATAATATAAAAATAAAAAATATAAGAAGACTAAACCATCCATCCCAGTCCTTTTTACATACTATTTAAATACAATGCTATTATATATCATGCTATATTATTTAAATTGTTAGAAAATTCTTTTGAGGGAATTTATTCCAGAAAAATGAAATTGGATTGGATAAGTATCTTTTGAATTATTTGAATTACCTTTTTCTGTGGATTCTCAATTGTTGTCATCCCTTTTGTATAGCTCCTTAATTAAAGGGCTCCTGAAATGTCATTTTAAATTTGAAATCACTCACATTAATATTTAGCCATCCCAATTGTGTTTCATTCTCTTTTGTTCTGTTAGGAGAAGTAGAAACAGTTAAAATTCATGGTGTTATGTTCATCATGACTTTGTGCATATGTCATGGGACTTGCTTTGGTGATGAAAATTTATGAAGAATGTAGATTTTATGAAATATTTTTCAAATTTAACATAAGAAATACAATCAATTTAATTCAAAACATTCCTTCTTATAGCTGTTTAAGCTTAAATTGTATGTTTTAAAAACGAAATTCCTACTTTAATTTTTATCAGGTTATGCCATTTCATGTTCTGCTAAGTCTTCTTCATTTGCATATGTGTGATATTGCTTAGTTTCAAGTTTGCATTGGTAGAATATTTGTATCTTTTATATGTTCTTTAGTACACTTGAAAAATTTTTGGTGTTGGTGGATTTTTCAAGATTTGTACAATTGTTCACCTTCATATTAGTACTTATTCAATTATGATGGTGCACTTTAATTCCACTTAAAATATTGAAATTTGCATGTCCTTGCATCTTATAAACAATATTGCTTGGTGTCCATTTCAAGGACTTTCCCACTTCTACTTTTTCAATCAAAAATGGTGCTATTGATCTTGTACCATCTTCTATGCTTCCCTTTTGTTAATTATTTATCCATTCTAATTATTCTTTGTGTATACAGGGAGATTCCATATTCGTCACTATTAGACACACTGTTTTTCTAGTATTGGTATATATTTACTGTGGATGATAATTAATCTACCATATCTGCAAAACATCATGAAAAAAGTTTATTACATCTGCTTAAATTGCACAGTTTATATTTTTGTATCTCAATCTAAAGTCCTCAATATCATTTTTAAGATTAACATCCTAAAACAACTTCATTCAGTTATTGCATGGAATCTTTTTCTTTTTTCTTATGACTTGAGTCTTTATGTTGGTCAATTGAAATTTGCCAATGTTCCTAATAAATTATTTTGAGTTTACAAACATTGGCTACTCAATAATTATGCCATTTTTTCCATCCTGGAGGACTTTCATGTTCTTCCAAGTTTAGTGGAGGTAACATTTATGCACAAGTGGGAGACAGTTGCAGCACTTTTTGTAACTACCAAATTTTTATGAAATATATACTAAAATTTTCCATGAACCTAAGTCTGGTGAGATTCTAAGGACTTTAGAAATTGTCTCCTTGTTATTAGTGTGGATATAGTTAGATGAAGGGGTAAATAATGATTCCAATGGACAAAAGTGATATTTTCTTTGGGAAAAGATGAACATTAGTTGATTTGAATATAAGTGCAACTATGATTTTGACCTGAGTGTTGCCTTGGTCATTTAAGCTTTTTGATTCTTCTGGAGGACACCTATTAATTCTGCATACTTTGTAACTATATATCCTTAATTGCATTATACTAGAGGATCCAGATAAGAGCTTTTTAAGGTCTTTATTCCAGTTGAGATTGTTTCTACTGCTTCCTGGTCACCATTTGTATTATTATACTCCAAGTATTCAGTCTTAAGTTTATCTGGAACATTGATTAAGAGTTACAGAATAAGAGTCAAAGTATAATAATTGCATGTTCTCTGCCTAAATATTAAGACATGGCTATTTCAGGTTCTTGTATGGCATAGATTTAAGAAAACATTCAGGTCCTAATCAGTGTTGCCTTCATGATAAACTATTTTGCCTCCACAGAACCCTCAAATATACCTTTAATTGGATTTGAAAATTGAATGAGGACATGAAAACATGACATTGGAATTTGACCTCACAACTATTTATGCCTTGTTCTTATTCTCTTGATGGTTCACAATGGACCATCATTATTTCCACGGAGAGGCAATTAATGTAAATTCAATGATTGTGATTGTATTTGGCTGTGTTCTAAAGTGAGATATGTATAAAATACACTTTTTAAAATGCCTTTGTCCATTTGCTTGAACAACAACATTCAGATTCCATTTGATGAATTTGAGATTTGTGAACTTATCCTGATATATAAAATTAAATGTCAATTGAAAGTAAGTTATTGAACAACTTGAAAGATAACGGTGGCCATTACATTCCTGATAACTGAATAATTTCATGAATGGGAGGAATATAATGAAAAACCTGGGCCCTTAAATTTGTGGGTCTATGTGTTGTTGATAGTGGAGGACTTTTACTCAGTTGGAAAATGCCAAAATTACCTAAGGAAAATATTCTTATTTCTGTTTCTCTTAAGGCTTTGTCTCCCTACCAGTTAGATGCTGTCTTTCCAATTTTTCCTTGGCCTCCCTACTCTTATTTTTCCACTTTGTTTGTTGTCTCTTCATATCTTAACTATTCTATCAATATTTTAGGAACATTTTGGAATAATTTAATGAGAAGCCTTATTTATTTCTCCCTCTATTTAATGTATCCTATCAATCAATTACTTTGTGGTTTTTTTATGGTCAGATGATGGAATGTATAGGTTGGTCCCTTGATCAAAAGTTCAAGACGGGTCTTTGTTAAGGATGCCTTTTACTGAATACTGTATCATCTAGCTGGGAGTAAAAATCCCAAAATGGATCATCTTATACTTGATGACTTCATCAGTTACATGTGCAATTTGGAGAAACAACCTACAACCATTTAGAAAAAGTTTTCAGTTAATGAACATAGCTGCCATTTCAGTTTTTTTGAATCTTGGAGATATTTAAAAAAATTGTGATCCCAAATACCAGCATTTAACCCTTAATATTGGCATTTATCAAATTGTGCAGAGGGGGAAGAATATTAATGGGGAAGAGTTAACATTAGATTTCTGTATACACTTTTGTGTGTACCTCTGTATAATTATGTGGATACCCATGCAAAGTTATGTTTTGTAATAGCAGTTAACAAGTAACATTTCACGCATGTATGTGTGTTGGGTGAATAATATTTTCTTCTGTGGACACATGATTGTTAAGGAAAAAACTTCATCTAGAATCAGTCAAATCCTTGGTTACACATTGAGTTCCTGTATGTATGTATGTTGTACTTAGCACAGAAAATAAAGAATTTAAAATCTATCTTCCAGGGTGTTCCACATTGCTTATTCCATAACGATTTTCTGTCAATAGTTATTTTCTGACAATTGCATAGAATGGACTATCGATTTCAGAAAAAGTTTTGGCAAAAACTGTTACAAATAAAAAATTGCATCTCTGATGATAACGATTATCATTCGAAACTGGTCTTGTCTAAACTTTTTGTTCTGTGGAAATATATCAGATCTGTAACCTCTATATTTGTTTAATTATGGAATTCCACTAGTTGACGACCTCCTCAGAGATTTTTATTACGATAAATTGTTTATACGTTTTATTCCTTTGCTAAGTTTTTCCAACTCTTTACCATGCGTATTCACTTATTTTTCACGTTTATCAGTAATGAGTTAATATGTTGCCTATTTCACATCGTATCGTATATAGTCTCCACTGACAATTTTAGCTATTATTACCGTAGTGATCACGCATGGGAATAATACGTAGGTGAATCCTGAGTTTTGGCATAGTTCTGAGTCTTAATATTTATGGTTAAATCCGATATACTCGGGGTTTCGAACCACTCAAAGGGGTTCAGTTCATTCGTGATCCGTCCGATACTTTCAATTATCGCATTCACTTAGTCGAAGTGGAAAAGGAGGGGAAACCCATCATCAGTCGTTCGATCGAGGTGCTTCTGAGAGTGAGTTCGGAGTGCCCTTCTCTTTCCTGTTGCACCACCGATATGGGCGAGGGGGGGGGGGGGGGGGGGGCCGTTTACGCTTGCCCTCCCCCCCCCCCCCGAACGGAGA
>WURS02032863.1:0-11544 GCA_011762765.2 Rhinocypha anisoptera | reverse complement strand
AAAATAACACTTACAAGTTTTTTCCAATAATTTCGACCGCGAAACGGTCTTTCTCGAGGCGTAGTTGGCGGAAAAAAAAAAAAATATATATATATATGAGGGGTCAGCGGTTGATATTTAAACAAGGGATATTGAAATTAAGGTAATGGTAGATGTATGCGAGTTCACGGGTCCTGAGTCGAACATTGGAGGATGCCGGAAGGATTTCGAGGACAGAAAGGGAAAAACAATTATCATAGGGGAGATCATGGGATAAGCAGTGGGTGGGGACTGGACGGGATGAAAAGGAGGCAGATTTGGTGGAGAATCGGTGGTTGTTGACGAGGATGGAAAGAGGGGTGGTACATTCGCCTATGTAAAAAGAAGGGCAAATATTGCAGGAAAGAGGTAGATCAAATTTTTACTGAGGTAGTTTACACCGTAAGGAGGTAGAGGTGCTATCATTGGGCGAGGAAGTAAAGGAGTTGACAGAATCAGGGGACAAGTTTTACATCGGGGACGGTTACACGGTGAAGTATGAGGGATAGGGGAGTTGTTGGTAGGGCGTTGAAAAGGGTTGATGGATTTAAGAAAATCTTTTAAGTTGGAGAGACGTCTGTAGGTTACTGACGGGGATCTAGGTAAAAGTGAAGAGGAAAAATTGTTCTGCGATAGAATAGGAAAAAGGTCCTTCAAGATGGTCTTGAGTTTGTGAGGGCTAGGTAAATATGTTGTATGGAGGTTGAGAGTCGACTGAGATGAGGAAGATTTAACAGTTGGTTTGTGGGTGGAGGAGGAAGGTAGTATTTTCACCCACAAACCAATAGTTAAATCTTCCTCATCTCACTTTACTCTCACTCACTCACATTTCACCGCAATACAAGACATATTAGTACTATTTTACTTTTAAATTCCATGCATAGCGAACAGCTTCATACTTCGTACATACCTCCTAGGTATCTGAGATACCACACAGCGGTTGGAGCGGATGACTTGGCATTGGGTTTACCTGCAAAGAGAATTAAAATTTTATTTATAAATATTTATTAAGTTTAAAACATTTTTTGGGAATCACTCACACCGAAAAACTAGAGAAATGATTACAATATTAATGTCATGTTATTTATTTAAGTACTTATGGGAGAACATTTGAAATACATTATCTTTAATTAATTATGCATGTATGATATTATTCGTAAGTCATTTTATTTTAAAACACAAATATTTTCAAAACATTTTTTTCGTTTCAAAACATATTTCATATTGGACATTCCATGCTAAATTTGGAAAATTATTGAGGAAGTACCACCATACCCTATTCTACAAAAAGAGCTCAAGGAGTATTCTGCGTCAGACGATGTAAAATGACTTATAGTGAATCTTAAAAACCCACCGGCGAAATGTTAAGTATTAAACTACTCATTGCGTCCGGGAACTTGCTAAATGTTTTCCAGATAGCGAAAATCAATTGTACTTTATTCGAAAATTACCAGATAATTGTGATATAATAATTCAGTGCCCTTCATTTGAACATTTGCACTTTACGGAGTCTTCTGAAAATATATACTGGATGTTGACACCTTTTTCCTGTCGGTATACCCTTGCTTGCTTGCTTTTATCGTCAACCTCTTGGCTTATTTCTCTTTGTCTTCTTGGACTTGTCTAATTCCTACTCTTATTCCTTAACCTACATACCGAAAAATAATTTAAAGTTCTGTAGTAGTAACGAGCGAATGGAAGTTTTTGGGTGCTCTATCTACGGCGTTTCAGATCCTTCATATGTTGCGACCGAAGAATAAAAATAACATGTCAACTACACTCGAAAATCTGGATAGAGAGAGAAATCCCATTTCCTACGATGCCCTAAGTCGGAGTGCTTCACTCGGGAGACATATATATATATATATACATATACATATATATATATATATATACCTTCATGCGAAATTGCAATGGTTTGGGCAAAAAAGTTTCACTTTCATTTAAATTTCTTCAAGTGGTAGACGAAGGGATATAGCGAGATGTTTTTTGATATCCTTATATCCTTTCGAATGTTATCCCTATTCAGCTAAATATCCCACAGTATCCAATTTTGCCTTTTTTCGGGCATTTGATACGACAACCAGTTTATTTATAGTCAAATGTGAAATTTTACAAATCAATATTTCGAGATGACATAATCGGATTGGGGAAATGTGATTATGCGTTCATGTGATGTGGGAGAAATTAAGTTTGGGTTTATAGATTGCGTATTGATGCTGCGTTCAAGCAAGGTTAGGCGATACATTTTTTTGAGCATAAAGAGAAGCAACACATCGTCTATGAAATGGAGCTGTTTTTATCATTTGAAGTACACTCAGTGGCTGCTTAGTAATCACTCAAACCACCTATAATTCCCTGGAGACACATTAGAATATTGCCAGGTTTAAACCTGAGACTTATCCTCTAATGAAAAATAATTAATTTTAAAAGAAAATTAAGTTTTAAAAACTAATTTTGGCCGAATTTTACGTCAGGACTAACGTGATTCATTCATTTGTAATCATGGACTGTTTTGGGTATCTAGTATATAAGCGTAAATCCTCTCTCTCACTCAATTGACACTCAATTTGTATTTAGGTTCAATCCATTTACGGCCAAGTGTTAGTTAACTTCAGGCGTGAGTTCCCTTAAGAATCTGCCAAACCTGAGACCTCAGGTGCGCAGGTTACGCGGGAAAAGACGCATTGCGCGCCACGCCCATGTACCTAGTCACTTTGTGCGGCCCCTCTTTCTGCCACCGAGTCTATAGAGACAGAAGAGTCTCTCTCTGAGACTGAGGTCCTCCTTGCTCGGCAAAAGAGGAAGAGCCGCATAAAGAGGTAATATTTATTTATTATATTATTTAATAATAATATTTATTTATTTAGTATTTTTAAATAGAGATAATCATATATTTATTTATATTTATTCAATGTCTTTGAATAGATATATTTATTTATATTTGGTTCTATTAATTTTTATAGATTTATTTATCTATTTTTATTTAGTTATTTTATTACTTATGATGGTCTTTATACTGCAGTGGAACTGCAATGAATTTTATCGTCCAAAGGAGGAGTTGTCAGTTTTAATTCAAGATTTTAATCCTGTTTGTGCTCGTCTTCAAGAGACACATTTTAAGGCGACTGACGAAGTAGTTTTACAATATATTATCATTTTTAGGTATGACGAAAACACTGGCCAACTGGTGGTGTTGCTGTGGCAATTCTGGACGCACTTCACTCCTCCCGTTTGGAACTGAGCGCACCATTTCAGGCAGTGGCGGTCGAAATACACACCCCTGAAAGGTCAAAGTTATGCAACGTGTACCTGCCGGAAGGGGCAACGTTTACACGCCGTGACTTGGAATCCCTTGTCCGTCAGCTGCCAAAACCGTACATCCTGTTAGGTGATTTTAGTGCGCACGATCCCCTCTCTGGGGGTAGCTCCCGCTCACAGAGCAACAGGAGAGGACGAATTTCATCATGTTTTATTGAAGATTTTAATCTATTCTTATTAAATAACGGGGATAAAACACGCTTTAATAGTTTTAGTGGGGAATATTCCTCAATAGATCTCTGCATGGCTACGGCCGGTCTTATGACGAAAGTCAGCCTGTCCGTCCATGACGATCTTTGTGGGAGCGACCACTTCCCCATTTTTAATACCAAAGATCGTGCATTTAATGTTTGTTTTAATCATTCAGAAAACTGGATTATCCTAAAGCCAATTGGCAAATATAAAAAAAACGGTATCAGGCTTCACTTCGCGGAAGTTGTATATATCCATGTTAGGAATAAAAATTATCTTTGTACTTTTCCACAGATTTTATTTTTTTTCACGAAGCGTTTCGCCGTCACTACGGCATCATCAGGTAACTGATGCCGTAGTGACGGCGAAACGCGTCGTAAAGAAAAATAAAATCTGTGGAAAAGTACAAAGTATATTTATTCTTAACATGGATATATACAACTTCCACGAAGTGAAGCCTGATACCGTTTATTATGTAAGATACCATGTAAATAGATGTAAAATGACGGCAAAACTGCAAATAATGTGTTCTAATTCTAGGCAAAGTTTTAGTAAAGGGGGTTGATGAAAGGGGGAATAATCACGCTAGAGGACAAAAAGGGTAGAAGGTATTCGTAAAAGAAAAATAAAATTATTTTCTCTGACCGAGGTTTAACCAAGGAAGACAATAGACTGCTTACAATACTCGTAACACGAATAGCATTGAATTATAAGGGTGATAATATAATAATACAGTCAGCAAAAGGTTCGGATCAAAACCAAATACTCTTATATTGCATATACAGAAATTGTAAATGTTGTTCCTTAACGGTCATGTCCGCAATTAGTGTTCAATTACATTCCATTTTATCTCACCCTGATGCAAATTTAATTGGAATTTCTATTACCAAAATGTACACACAGTGAGTGCATACGTATCCAACGATGAGGGTGGCGATTGTGCCAAAGACAAGACCACCGTTGCGAAATGCGTTTGGCATCGCCAAGATCCCTGTGCCCAAGCTGCTCTTCAGAAGGTGAGCCAGGCCTCCCAGATCCCTTGAATAGGACAGGTTATGTGTTATTTAAATATCTCCTTCATTTTAATTGATAAAACACGGTAAATGATTAAGAACAACCTTTGCGTGAAGTTTACGTATGGTTTAGAACCCTCGGAGAAATGAGAAAAGAAAATGAACGCAAATTGGTTACGTACGAAATTTGGCTTTGGCGTAACATTAACAAAATAAGCCAAAGGGAAAGTTAAGCGAGAAAGTTTTGAGTAAGTGCCTAAGAGCAGTAGGTGTTTTTAATAAAAATTCGAAAAACCCAGAGAATTTAGGTGACGAGAAATTGAGGCAGTATACTAGGCCTATAACAGAATTAAGAATATAACATAACGAAAAGAGATTAGGGAAAACCACATCATATATAGATAGTTTGAATTGAAGTGGGAGAGATTGAAAGATTATGTCTTTCAGCTAGAATTATTTGAAAATTAAATCGAAAGATGATTTACTTAATAAATATTTTTGGTGGAGATCATTAGGAATTACTGTTTTATTAAAAAGACAATGGCGCCAATTAATAATTTTTACGTTCCATCATAAATCAATAACCGATTGAGGCTATCTCTTGTAAAAATGACGTATCATCGTCTACCTGTGGTTAAAATTTTATCTTGGATACTATTGATCACTTATATAACATCTAAACGCCATTTCCTAACCGTAAAGAGATTTTATAACCAGAAAAAATTTGCAATTGTAATATTTCCAAAATCAATGGCAAATTATAGTGCTATTACTTAATGATGGTAATCAGATTTTCGATATTGGTATTATGAGCAACGAATAGAAGATGCATTTACAAACTTATGAACAGAAGACGACAGTTGCTGACAAGTGAATAGATAATTACGTATGCATTGTGAATTTAAAGTATAGTTTTAAGTGTAGCTCGAATGAGCCAATACTTTCCACCGATTTTCGCGAATTAGAAGAAAAACAAGGGGATGGAAACTAGAAGTACTCACGAATTCGGACGCTCCACGTGACGATGCTCAAATGGGTTGTAGTCCCCTTTATCGTCCAAATATTTATCTTTGGAGTTGACATCATTGTCGGGATATGCAGCATCAAAAGCTACTGAAGTCAACTCTAACCTAAGTACGGAAAAATGCCATTTCTATTAAAACTGACTTACAAATTGGGAGTGATATCTGTAGGAAACTGATTGGTTTCAAATAGTAATTACTTTAAGTAATGGTGAGTTAGGAATGTCTTGATTTTTTTAAGTTTTAAAAGCAATAGGTCGTTCATTCGCATCTTCTGAGGATATAATTCAAGATGTTATCATACCAAAATCATCGTTAGAAAATGTTCGTTCCCCGAAAAGCAATAATTTATTGTAAATGAATGAGCTAGTGGTTTAAATTGCAGCTTCACCAAAATGAGCTTGTGCTTGACATAATTAACACTTCCCGATACTCAATTGAATCTAATACAGGCATATGAATACTTTCAACTTTTGGAAATGTCTGATTCCGTGTATCTCAGTTTTCGATCATTTTTAGAATGCACTGGTATAATGAGAAAACACCATTCAGCACTTTTACTTTTATACAGTAGGTATATTACATTTAACTTACATACAATCCACGATCAATTACAATTATAGTGTCTACTCTATAATATAATTTTGAATTCTGAGCACCAGCAATATCATTATCTTTTTCCACAATAAATACAAATAATTACAAAATATAAATAATATAATTAAAGTTTATTTAATTAAAAATTAGTCATCGCATTCAGCAGGTAGCAACTCCAGTTATCCAGACTTTGTGTATTAGCCTCTTCAATCTATCCCTGTCTTAGTAATTTGTTGATGCACTTCTTATTTCTCGATGGATGACTTGTTTTATTTGGTCTATCCATATCCCCCATGGTCTATCCACTCTTCTCTTTCCTGATATTTCTTTTTCCGGTCATATCATTGCTGTCCTGGCCAATTACATCCTCATCATATGAAGTATTATCCCATCCTTGATATGCTGATTTTTTCAATTAGTGATATTTTTAATCCAGGCTGTATTCTTTGTTCCTTTGCCGGTAGAGACTTTTCGTTTGCACCATCGTCCTTAAGAATATCATTTCAGTAGCTTAGATTCTGTTGATTTTTCTAATCAGAACTATATGTATCAAATTCATTTTTATTCAACTTCATCAGTCAAAGTTTCAATGCCCTATTAAGTCTTTTACAGTGGAATTGACATTGGGGGAAGTTAAAATTTAATGGAGAGACATTTGGCTCTTTTCAAGGTGGATAGTTACAGGTCCATTTAAGTACTTAAATAGATTATTTATATATTATCTTTATAGTGACATAATATCAATTAAATATGAACTGCCTCTCGCACTTAATGAAAATAAGTTTTAAGTTAGTGTATTTTCTTGAATTGAGCATATTTTTGATAAGTATCACTTGCGAAAATTGATAAACACTTGTTGAAACGTAATTCTATTGCTACTTCTAAGCATTACCCTGCAAACCGCCGCAAGGGCGCGTGGCAGGGGGTGAGCCACTACCAAACGTTCACAATCACTCCCCAAATGCAAATTTTAAGCGATATATATTACACTCAAAATGAAGCAACCCGAATACAAAATGAATTAAAATAGTAGAACATCATTCACAACATGCGGGTCAATGTTAAGACTTCTCACTACAAACATGCATGAGATCAACTACAAATGCCGCACAATACGCAAGGTCCAAACTGGAGATTTTCCCCTTCTAAATTATCTACGTATTTCCACGCATGACTAACACCTTTACCAGTGGGGACAATGAAGTGGTTTCAATAATGGGCTGGGGAGGTTAGGAGGAAGAACCCTCTCTCGGGGGCGGGTAGTTAGGGGGTGTGGATTAAGTGAGGGGCAGGGAGATAAGGGGGGTCACTCAAAGAGTGCTTATGGCTTTTTTAGAAAGTTTCGCAATCGGGGCCTGGTGAATTCAAGGCATTACGTGTATTTGACAAAAATTAGGAAGCTGAATTGATTAATTGGGATGCGTCACCATCACCATTAAAGGAATTACCATCGTTGATCAAATCACTTTCAACAATTATACCAACATCGTTCACATATTCCACCATCAAGATGTTCAAGTTATCTCCAAAATTTTAATTTAATTGAATATTTATCATCGCTTTGTTACTTTTTCTTTAAATTTCGTTGACGATTGTTCTTGTGTTGGTGTTTTCCTTTACTAATTAATAAGTTATAATTTCTATCACATCTTATGTATGTTTTATTGCATTAATTTCACCATTACAATTTATTTTTTTCAAATGATTCCCCTATGTATGCAACAAGGTTAGTATAATTTCACCTAATTCATATGACTCCGAAGTACCATTCTTCAACCGAAATTTGTATGAAGCCTTAAAACCTGGTATTTGGTTTTATTCAATCTAAAATTAACCAGAGATGAGGAACATTCACGAATAACGGATGGAAATGAAGGATTATACAGTGAAGCATGATGATATAATTTCACTTACTTGGAAGAAGAATTGGTATTCCCGATATTCAGCGCGGCGTAGCGTGTTTCGTTGTCAGCAAAACTGGGTCTCGCCCCACCAATTTCTTCTCCTGCGGTATGTGTCACACTTCCACTCATACAATCATTCATCACACTTACAAAAATGACACAAAATTGTAATTCCAGCTGCTAAGTAATGGAGCGCTTTAAAAATTTATAACTGTTTATCTATTTATTTTTTTTAAAATCACGTTTCTTAATTCAAACGGAAAATTCAAGAGTCGCGATATTATCTTACAAACATTAAAGAGTATTTCGATAATTAAAAAAGGAAAATTAAAGTGACAAATTATATCGAGAGATATTACGCGTACCTGAACCCCTTCAGACATCTATGTACAAGCTCCGATGTATGATCTTTGACAAGTGGCTCTTGTTTGCCTCGTTCATCGCACGAGGAAAGTGATGCAAGGAAATTAGTCTGCCGTACACGTCACTCGGGTTTACTGAGAACGTTAAGTTGCCACGGCACCCCGGTAGGAAGTACGTAAACAATCTTCAATTTCCCAATCGCCATTTTATTGGCATTTCAATTGACAGATACTTCTTTTCAATGACGTATACGTTAATAAAGTAACCACGAAATGGAGTCTCTCGGAACAAAACGCAATTCCATAGACTTAGATAGTTATGCACGAATTGGTGTTCAAATGTGTCATATGATGAAGATTTTTTAATATCAGGTTTCTTAAGATAAACTATATTTATTTGGATATTTATCGAACAATTGATCTCTCTCATAGGCATTCTGTAAGTAAACATGGCAATACAATTAGGAGAATAACATCTGTGTAGCCTCTGCCTTCTGGTAAGTAACAATATTAACAATAATACTTGATCTGACTAGCTGGCCTAGTGCAATATGTTGCTGAAAGTATATCCATAATTAACTGTTGTAAATGTCCAATAGTTAGTTATTGTGAACTGGCTTTTTACATACTATTTCAGACAGTTATAAAAGAATGGTAGTCATAAATAAATATACTCTGCTTTTCCACTTAATATTTACTTATTTATCCATAACTAGTTTCAATTCAGGTGACTACAGAAAAAGTAGGTGAAGTTAGAGGTGAAGACGCTATAAGTGAGGATTTTCTGCCATTCTTTGTTTCTTTTCCTTCACTTCACATAGATTCCTTAGGTTTTTCATTTTTTCTTCAATTTATTCTATTTCATCACATATTTCATGGTGCTAAATGTTATCAATGTCATAATCTTACCAGGTAGTTTATGCAATCATTTACTTCATTTTTTGAAACTCTTCATCAGGAGGATGTAATCAAGTTGACATCTTCTTACGTCTCAAGGCATCTGCCATATTTAAATTCTCTGTGGTGGGTTTTGAATAATGTCTTTGCCACAACTAAATGGTGCCTTTCGTATAACTCAGTAACCTTTGCCTTTCATCTGATTTTCCTAGATCATATTTCCCACGTTTCTCCTTCTTGTCCACCGATTATTGCGTTCCCGTCTCAATTATTATTAGATTAGAGTTTTATTTCTCTACTTCTTTATTTCTCCTATTTCAAGAAGTTAACCACTTTCATTGCCGCACTCTTCCGCACCATTGTGCCCATTTTTGAATTTCCATTAATGCGTTATCGCTTTACTAAAACTCCAAAAACCATCTTAAAACCATTTCACTTCGCTGATTCCTTTAGATATATAATTTCATTCTTTGCATTTCCGTCTTCAGGTTCTTTACCCTACCACAAGCCCATAGCGAATTATCGTTCCAAGTCCCTATCCTAAACTTGTTCTTACCTTTGACTGAAGCTCTCTTTCGCCCGGAGCCCGGAGATCCGAATGGGGGACTATATGCCACACGCCCTGGCGGCGGCATGCAGAGAGGGTTTCATCACGTGAACACCATAATATAAATTGGGAAACAGTTCCTCTTCAGAGTATAATTTGGTGGTTTTCCATTATCTCCCGGTACTATTACCATGACTATTGTAAAGCTCGTGTTTCTGTACCGGCCACTGTGGTCTCCAACTCCACTCACATGAATGGAGGCTTCTGCCCCGTCCCCCTGGTGATTGGCTGCTGATTATTTGTCAGCAGCCCCTAGCCACGCCATGATACTGCCATACGATTCCGTAGGATATTTGGCTATCTTACGAAATGTTGCTCCCTTACATCCTAAGAGTACCACCGCTTATTGTGCTGTTTATTCTGTTTTGTTTGTTGCTGTTATTCTGCACTGTTTATTCGTCGAGCGTAATAGTACTCGCATATTTCGCTGCTAATCTATATATATAGAGTTCGAGCCACCATCCGAAACCCTGTGGACGCACTCTATAGCATTAAAGACATCCATACTTGTATGGAAAATAAACAAGATCGTACACAGATTGTTTATTCTTGCGTTGGTGTTCGACAGCAACGTTATCTCAGAGATTTCCCTTTCTGAATTTCGAGTCAAGTCTATGATCTATGCTTTTTCTGGGGGAACCTTCAAACAGATGTTCAGTGGCACAGAATAAAACGTGTATGAGTCGGGGTGTCTGATTTCCACCTCCTGATTTATTTTTAGGTGGTATTTAATCGACTCCGTCGTGAGCGGAGGTAATTATCGCCCTTCCGAGTCCCGGCTCTAGAGTATCTACCAGTTTGCTCGCACCTTCGTCACGGGGATACCCCCTTCCCCCGTAGTAGTGAGGTGGGAAGGAGGATTTAGAGGAGTGGGGGAGTAGAGGAGTGGGGGAGTAGAGGAAGAGGAAAGGATATTGTTGGCTGGTGCCACATCTGGCGGACAGCAATTCATGAGCGAAGGATTTGCAATTATTTATAATCTAACTTCCAGTGATTAGCGATGGACGGCCTTAACGGTTATCCCAACTCCTCAGTTCAATCAAAATCCCGAGACCTATTAATACTTGTCTTCTTTGACGGATGGCAACATTAGTTTCAAATTAAATCTCGAAATCTACAATGGAAAAGTCTCACTTAACTTTCTTCAGAGATTCACTTCGCAGAGTAAGGGGAAAGAGAGTTTATGGACTAACTTACAAAGGGAAGATGGAAATCAACAGGACACGTCTTGAGGGAACGAAAGCTTACTAAATACTGTTTTGAAAGTGGCCCTAGGTAGGAAGAACTGCATGCATACTCTGATGAGGGCAAACGCGAAGCGGGTAACGGAGAAAGTTAGAGTTATTAACTACGAAACTATAAAGAAAATACGTATTTGATAGGTGTTTAATAGGAGAGACTGTACGTGGCGGGTCGGGGTGAACGAGAAGAAGACGTCGGCCGGCCTATTACATCTCTGGCGCAGGCAGCCGCCGTCAACCAGGCTGAGCGTCAACGGAGAAAGTTAGAGTTAGTAACTACGAAACTATAAAGAAAATACGTATTTGATAGGTGTTTGATAGGAGAGACTGTACGTGGCGGGTCGGGTTGAACGAGAAGAAGACGTCGGCC
>WURS02032853.1:0-11544 GCA_011762765.2 Rhinocypha anisoptera | reverse complement strand
TGGCCGCGCGGTGAAGGCTTCTTTAGCAGTCTGTTTTGGCCACTGGAAAAAAGCGATGTGAAGGTGTCCGTGTGCGAGGCCGAGATTGTTTTGGTTCGTTGTCACACGATGTTCTGCCTTCTTTTTTAAACTGTCGCACCCATGGAAGCACTTTCGACACACATCCATGAATCCATCACCACATGTCTCCTTCAACTGGCGATGAATTCCAATCGGTGTTTCACACCACGAATGATCACAAGCTGGTCATGTGAGAAAAACGTCGAAATTTTAAGTATCGAAAACAGTTGTCATTCTCGCGACTGCCGTTAGAGGTTCTGTGTGTCGTACGGTGCTGTCATCTCTGTCACGCATTGACAAAGACTTCCCACACATTTTAAAACAAGCCGCATCTGTTTCCAGTCCGGAGAAAAAAAATCGGAGACCTTACAACTTTAATGCATCTCGTATCTTGGCTGATTTGGTACCTTCCCAGTAGATTTTAAATGAAAATTTTTTTGTCAGAAAAAAGGAAATTTATCGAATTGAAAATAAACCCTCATTCGCGTTCACGGCTGACGATAATCATAAGCGTGCCGTCGCTCAGCATTTTTTAATAGCGGGTGCCGATTCGGAAAACTCCGCTGTATTCGTCGATTGACGGGGGGGAGTGGGAGGAATTAAGACACGACAAAAGGGAGCCCTGTGCGGAGGGGCAAGGGCTGTGAAAGGGGGGCGAAAGGCCGAAGGCGGAGTAAGTAATGGAAGGAGGCGAATGGGAGATATACTAATAAGGTTAACGTGACGGTGGGCCCCTAACTCCCCGTGAACTGCACTCACCACGCTGGGGGCCGTTCGACGCGTGATTCCAAGCCGCTCGGGGCAGGGTCCCTTCGAAGTTTCTTTGCCCTTTGGTTCGCCCCTATGAAGACTTCTCTAGTCACGAGAGTAATCTCACTATCAAGAGTTGCCAACCTATCGATTGGTTTTGCGGATGTGGCGAGATAGCTTGCCCTGCATATAAAGCCAAAAGTCACGACACCAGTAAGTGTCTCTCTATTTGTCGAAACCAATTGGTTATCGGCGATATCCCTGTGAAAGTCATACTATTTTTTTCTGATAGTAAATAAATGTAGTTTTTACCTATCTATTCTTTACCAAACATTACATCAATACACTATAATGAATGACAATTCTGATGAAAACAACAAAAAAATGATTAATGAATTATTACCACAGAGTCAATATCTATAAATTCACAAAGGCCTATCGATAATTTTCCTTTCTCACATAATTCACCGCAGATGACATTAATAGAAGATATATGCGAATGTTCATAATTGTCATTTACGTATATGGTTACGTATGGCCAACGATAAAAGGTCAAATCGATCATCAATTGTTTAATAGTACACATTAAAACAGTTTTTGGTGTGAAATAATATGAAAATGAATATAAGATGACAACCTAACGTGAAATGTTAACAAATAGCTAAATCAAAATATATATTAACTCAAATTATCTAGATATAGTGAACAGAGAACAATAGTCTGACGATAATGGCATTGAGAATTAGCTGAAATGCTTAGTATACGATGAAGATAAAAGAATCTCTTCTCGCAGAAGCATTAACAGCCGAGATAAGGATGAATTCAGTATTTTGAAAACAGCACAGTATTCAGTTTAATGAACAAAGTTGAGTTTATAGTAGTTGAGTAGAAAGTCAGAACTCCTGAAATGAGGTATATGATATAATTCAGTCACAAAAAGTTAATAAAAATATATATGGTTTAATAAAACATTATTTGAATTGTTATCAACGTCTGTTCCGTCGATAATGTAAATCTCAGGATTATACATGTACTTAAACTCACAATACAAATATAATTTTACGTACACATTTTGAAGAAAGACTATATTATTACCCACTTCAATACGCGTTATAGCATAAAGCCGCATTAAAGCATGAATCCGCATTATAGTAAAAATCCGCATTATAGCATAAAATGTAATCGTCATTCATTAATGATTATGATGTAAGCAGTGTAAATATCCAGGAGAAAGATAATTCGCCGACTTAAGTACACGCGGGTTTATCAAATTAGAATTGACAGTATAATGACGAAAAACAAAAAAAACAATTTAAACAACCATTTCTAACTACTACGACGGATGGAGATTTTGTCTTGGAGATTCCATTTTTTAATTATTAAAAATATTTCCAGAAATTATTTTATTCAGTTACATTATAGAATAGGAGAGCTCGTTGCACTTTGAGAAATAACTTCTAAGAAAACACAGAAGTGCGAATTCTGAGCGTATTTGTTTGAGATATGTAATATTCAGGAAGATTTACCGAGGTGATTTCCGCGCTACAGCTTCTTAAAAATAATTATGAAGGAAATATAGAAAAATAAAAGCGTATGTACGGAACAGTGTTTAAATGAGTGATAGGAAAACGAAGTACATATTTCTGTGAAAAGAACACAGTGAATTGGATAGATAAATGTGAAGAAATGAAATTTTTAGCAACAAGTAAATGCGCAAATATGGTAGCGCGCAGTGAAATAAAGTTTCCAGAATAGTAAAATAATTATAATTTATTGCAGTCTATTCTGAAAATTTCTAGCGTAAAATGATAATATTTTCTATTAATGGAAAACCTTTTAATTCATAATAATTTGACCAGTCCAAAGGGTGAATTTGTTTCCCAGAAACAGCAGGAATTACCTTTAAGAAATAAGGTAAACATGATCAGAAAATATAATGGGAGCGCAACTAAGTGGAGTATATGAAACCAAGTTCCAGGGACATGCGGACCATTCCACGTTTTTAGTCACATCGTAACGGTATTGGGAACATTCAAGGAAACTCCCTGGAGAGATGGAAACGTTTGGGAAGCACATGTGTATTTGACAACAACGAAAATCGGAAGACCAGAGGGAAAAAGTAAAGTAATGGGACTGTTGGGAGGACTTGGGGGAATTGAAGGGGAAGGGATTCGGAGAGAGGTGGGAAATATTTAATTTTAAAAATCGAAAGTAGTATTACGCTCATTATCTGTCCGTCTACTTTCAATTCTGTATTTCCCCATATACCAGCCATAAAATAAGGGTTGATACATGAAAAAATGATGATTTTCGGTGAGTTAGTAATCTAAATCCCCTCTATATTAATATCTGCACAACTTTGAGAGATCGTTAAATGAACAATTATTTATAATCATGTTACTTATTAACTAAGTCCACAAAGAGAGATATATCGATTTACGAGGCGGTATAATATATTAGTCGCACGAATGTTTAATCCAAATTTTCAACACATCGAGATTTGTGTAATGGAAAAAAAAGATTAGAAAAAAATAAATTTTACATGATTGTTTTGTGAAATCATTGAAAATTATAATAAATGTTCACATTAGCGAATTGCATCCACAACGGTCTAAAGTACTAAACTTTGGAATTTTGCTTCCACTCTGTTCCATAAGATAACGAGCCCCAGACTTCTCCGTTAAACTTGATTTCAAACTGATGTTGACCCTTTAACACATTACAGGTAACCAACCACCTCTTCAAGAAAATTGGAGCTCGATTTGGTCTCGATTTGGCTTCCTTCAACATGCAAAGAGGAAGAGAGTTCGGTCTTCCAGGATACATGGAATTCAGGTGATGTACCAATATAATTTTCTCAACAACGCCGTTTAGCATACACGACCAAATTAAATCTACAAAACGTTCAACAGAAAAGCTTTAAATTTCTACTGCGGCGCATAAATTGGTTTCCGGAAATTGCTCCCACGCGCTTGCGAAGAGATTATGTTTGATGGTTTCAGCAATAATAAAGTATCATATAAACATCATTCCGGAAATACTGTATAGCAGGGGTATATTACCTATTAATTTTTCGTAAATCAAATTAATCGACATAGTGAGGTGTAATTTCTGTAACCGTCCGGCAAATGTGGTCAATACTGACAGCCCTGGCGCCATCCTGTTTTTAGGAACAATGAAACTTTCTCTCCAATCTTTTACTATTTACTCTTAAAAAGTACTTTCGCTGCACGTCAGATAAAACTGATTTCCCCGTAGTTCTAAACATTCTACTTCTTTCGTTTTCTTCGGCGATGGAATTAATATCGACCGAAAGAAATTTTCTGGTCAAATTCCTTCATTGCAGACACTTCGAACGAGCTCATAAAATGCCTCCATTTTTCTTTCCTTCTAAAACCTCGAGTAATTCTGTCGGTGTTTAATCTTCTAATATTTTTGACTGCCGTTTATGTAATGTTTCACCGAATATCTGTATAACCAAAAAAATAAATCAAACTATGCCAGTACGTTCCAGAAGCTGCTAACAATTAGTCTGAAGTTCGGGCGACAACGCCGAGTTAATCTGATTGATTTTAACACAAATAGTCATGGATGAACTTTCTATTTAATACGTGCGATCGGTAGGGGACAGGAAGTCTTCCTGTTTTATCTTGATGGAAGAACAAAATTGGCACAACTTTTATTTTGCCGCCTCGGGCAACAATAGTCGGATTTGCTTCCGATTTCAAAATTCTACTGGTCCCATGCACTCAAGCATCTACTTAGTCACACTGGGTAAACTGGACGTTATAAAAGCATTTTCTAAGGTGCGTCGGCTATACCCCGCTTCCTAGAATGAAGCTTATAACTGAAATACGCCGCTTTCTCGTAAAATGATCGTTTCCCAAGAAAACCGAAGAGAAGGCCGGATTGGATTCCAAGAATTTCTCTCCATCCATCGAAGTGAAACGACATACAAAGCCATTTCACCTAGGGATAGCGCGATCATCCTACCAGAATAAATTCCTTTGTATTACTCGTATCATATATAATATTTCATGACACGTAATTTTTGTACGTACCTAGCTTCTGACGAGAGAAATAAAATGATTCATAAAATCCGTAAAACGATTAAAGTTGACGAAATAAATGTGTTTCATGTCGTGCATTTCACGTAAAGTTCTTTCTATTAAGCTCCTACACGCATAACAGAAGAAAAACGACATTTTTCGGTAGCTTCTGACGATTGATTTGATATTGGGTCGCAATGCAGCTCAAGAGTTCAAGATGAGATACGGTGTTCGAATAATCTTAATTATATCAATGTGACGCTTGAAAAAAATAATGTAATATCTCTCCCCTCCTACAGGAAGTTCTGTGGTCTCCCAGGTGCGGACACCTTCGAGGAACTCTTTGGAACAATGACGAATGAGACTATCAACAGATACAGCTCCATCTATGAGTAAGTTGCAATTGTGAATTTCCACGCTGCAAAAATTCATGCACGTGGTATCCCTAGGGCGAATGCCCACAACTAAGGTCAAATGGCGATGGCAGATAGTTTTTTTTATTTTTATAGTAAGATACATTTATGGTTGACATAGTTTATGCCTTAAGTTTCAGAGACAAATCTTTATTCGTAAAAAGGTCCCTAATATAACTTCTTTCTGTACTAGGTCTATAAATAGTTGTCGAAAGCTACAATTTTCGGTGTTGTTTGCATAGATAGGCTATGAATGATGGACTACCTTAATATTATTTGTGGACGAATGTTATCACAGCCGCAATGTTTAAACTACATGAGAGGCAAAAGTGAAGATTAACATTAACAAATGGCTAAGCAATCCTCACTCACTGCTCAATGTCGAAACCGGTCGCGGTAAAAAAAAATTTAAAAACATTTTGTGGAACGGCAAAGATTTTTGTGTTACATCTACTATCATCAATGCTCTATTGACGTCCCACAAGGAAGAGCTCATAATCCATGCCCCTTCCTTCTTTGCAGACACCCATCAGACGTGGATCTTTGGTCTGGCGGAGTTTCTGAGAGGCCTCTCCCTGGTTCAATGGTTGGACCCACTTTCGCATGCATCATCGCCACGCAATTCAGTTACTCTAGGAGAGGAGACAGATTCTGGTACGAGTTGGGTAATCAACCATCTTCATTCACCCCAGGTGAGTAAACAACAAGTTTAATTTCCGACACCGTTCCTATTTTTATTTCGCCATTTCCCGGGCAGTTGTGAACCAAAACGATTACGTTGTCATTGAACTCTTAGCGAAAATGATATGTTGGTACCCGGCCATTCCGTTTGGTAGTGCAACTGCGTAATGGTATTGGCACATCTATAACCACAATTAGTGAATGGTGAAATTAGACATGATGTCTAGTCCATGGTGCTTAAATTAACTGCGTCGAAATATACCTTGAGTGTGACAGTTCGGTTGTTATTGAGGAGCTCAGGATCTTGTTTAAAGGGCACACATTCACATAGAAAACAAAGTTAATTAATCAAATTCTCCGCCGATTTTAGTAGGAGAAGGAGGTGGGAATATGAGATACCTATTATATTTTTGAACCTGGAGAGTCTCATAGTGGATGTAAATAAAAAATTAATACACAAATCCATGGCCAGTTCAAGTTAGATTTCTATCATAAATTTAAACTTTATTGGGCATTATACAAATTTAAAGTTTGAAATTTTTTTCCGAATTAAAAGGTAATTTTCTTAGATTCTGAACGTCAGGTAGTAATGCGAGATAGTACTATTTTTTTAAGAAGATAAATTCTGAAATTTCGACAAAACGTTAAAGAAAAAGTTTTTTGACAAACACATATGAAGAGTAGTACGAATATCAAAAATCACTTAGTTTCACAATAATCACATGTGCACATGTGTACTCTTGGATCCTGCACAATCACCGTGGGCCCACATCTTGCACAAGACGCACTGGATCCGTAATTAACCCTTAAGAGTTCTCAGAAAATTTGGTATCACAGAATATGCAGGTTGCATCTTCCGATCCTGGTCAGTGTTCTACATGTCCCTCGATGTCTAGGTAACTAGGAAGCAATATGAGACAGTCCCAAATTACTACCAACAAAGCGTCTCATATTGCAGCCACTTTTTCCATTTCAGGTTTCCATTATGTTAATCTGGAAATATAAACTGTGTTTTTCTGCTCCCAGTAATATTCTAAAACTTCGACTAATGAAGATTGACCTACCATATTTGATTCCTGTAATTTCACGCAGTATGACGGTGACAATTTCATTTCAATGTGAACGCACAAAAACTTCCAGTCGTTTCGCTAATGAAAAAGTCATCCATCCACTACGGCTACAACTCAAACTGCCGCATTCACTTCGGAATATATGCTGTAAGTGCGTAGACTACGTAGTTCACAATAAATCAGGACGATGTCAGTAGCGTGCAGAAAACAAAGGTGTCTCATATTGCTACCCTATCTCATATTCCCACCTTCTCCATTCTTATCTTGAAGGCTCAGTTTCCTACCACATTCCAGCATATTTTTCATCGCTTATAAGCACAAAATGGACAAAACAATAGACACTTAATTTTCAGAAAAATAAATAGATCGTACGTAGTCTTATATCTAATTAAGTTCTTTTCATCCACGGAATTGAAGATTTGACGATTTATCTCATTCGAAAATCGTGGTATAACAGTGGCTGATTTCTGAAATTACTAAGAGAGTAATTTTTATAATACCCTTTAAGATCCATAATTTCCACGGAGTCAGATGATGTCATTTAGTATACCCTTTAAGGGTCAATAAATGATATATCGCATAGCTCTTAAATTAAATTAAGAAAAGAAAGCTTGAAAATTTACATATACTTTTTGAAAAATAAGTAATACAAATCTCCACAATGATTTATTCTTTTTTTATAACTTTACTGGTAGGTACGAAGAATCATTTTCATCGATGTATATATTCACTGTCCTCTAACACTTAACATTTTCCACATTTAAAGGCCTTAGGACTTTAAAACTGAATAAATATCTTGTGCACTTTCTTGATTTCACGTGAAGAGAAAATGTCATTTCATGGTGCATAAAAGATGTGACGCAGTCACCAAAGGCAAAAATAATATAAATGACCCAAATAAACAACCATAATATTCTCATTCTAAAATTCGACGCAATCAGAGGGAAAATGGGTCGTTTACCGCACGCAACTCAAGGAAAACGTATTTTCTGCGAAACACTTAACTCAATATTATCATTGGATTTCACACTTTTTTTACTCTTATTAATGAGTGACGTCGATTTATTTCTTTTTTTTATTTCCAGAGCAACTCCAGGAAATAAGGAAAGCCAGACTCTCTCGACTCATTTGTGACAACACCGACCTCATTGATAGCATCCAGGTTTATCCCATGGTTCTTCCTGATCACGAAATGTAAGTATTAATTCGATAAGTATAAGTTCAAACCACACATGTCTTTCTGTCAAGTCCACGGGAATCTCAAAAAATGCTAATGAAATGGTAAAGCTACATGCTTGAAAAGAATAACATTCGGAAGGACTCTGATTTCTAATAATTATCTAATGTTTTAATGACATGCCGAAGCTCTAAAAGTGGAAAAATATTGTCATTTTTCTTTGTGCAGTTACCAATCGATGCACTGATATCAACCATGATATAATTAATGGATGTACTCTGGATATCTTAAAAACTAATTAAATATTGTCAAAGTACAAAAAGGAATGACAAACGAACAAATTATTAAAATAGAATAATAACTTTTTTTCAGTTTCTATAAGGATTTTTTTCTTGTGTAACAGGTTAGAATAAATTAAGCTTTCCAAGTCATACTGCTAGGACTTTTGGCTAAAAACCACGACTTGAAAATACCTCTTCTCTTGTAAAGTTACTGCTTCGGACTAAAATCTATTGCTCAAGCGAAAGAGAAATATTCATCCTATTAAAACTATTTATCTTCCAGCGATTTGATTTCACTCTGTCCTATATGTGAGATGCGTTGAAGCACTCACACACCAATACTCAATTTCACTTCATCACTCAACGCTCAATTTCGTGGAATTTATAAAATGTCTCATAAGAGAGTCAAATGCTATGAGAAAAAATAATATGGACGGCACAAAGCTGTCGATTGGAGCTTAAGTGTCGCTAAAGGTAGTAATAACTGAGAGGATAAAATATTTAAACCAAGAAAATAATACGTTTAATTGATGGCAGGTCCACTCCTAACTTTGCCCGTTGACCCACTCCATCAATGTTAAAATTATCTCCAATCCACTCCTCTCTGACGTAGCTAAGAGCATGTATAGATCTTGAGGTGTTGACAATGGTAGAAGTCAAACATTTTTTTTAATCGTTTCCTTAGAGTTCTTCGGAATATTAAAAATAATGTGACACGTAAATCATCATTGAAATATATGGTATTTTCCCGGAGTATTGTGTGTGTGAAGTCTTCCCGGGTCATCAGGTAAGCCGCTGCCGCTCTACCATCGTCTTCGTTGAAGACAATGGCAGAGTTAGCAACCGGTTGAAGACCCGGATAGATCTTTGTCTGATGAGAAGGGTAATCTACCGGATAAGGAAGGTTTTTGATGAGCATTATCTTAGATTGGCCGCATACATCTAACTACAATCCCTCTTCAAATCTGCATACTTCTTAACCCCTAGCATTCTGTCCCAATCCCTATTCTCTCTTCCTACCCCTATCCCGCTTACCCAACATTCTACCCTCTATTACAACCTTCAACAATCCATTCATTGTCTCCGAGTACCCCTTCCATCTTCACCTTTCCTGTCTTTTTTGGATCTCTCGCAGCAAACGCCTCTCCTTCCCTACCATTCTCAAAACTTCTTCATTCGTTTTCCTCTCTGTCCACTTCACCTTCTCCATCCGTAGCCAAACCCACATCTCAACGGCCTCCAATCTATGCTCATCATCCTTCCTCGTGGACCAGGTTTCGTATCCATAAAATGCTACGCTCCATATTAGAGTTTTTGTGTGTATATATATATAAAGTAAAAAAATAAGTCATCAAAGTTTCGTAGCTGTCCCATATAAAGGCCCAGTTGAGCTTTATATAGGGACAGCTGAGCCTTTATTTGGGTGGACCTCAGTAAGGAAAACTCCAGTACTTGATAAAAAATACTTATCACAAATTCGTCGTACAGGCTGACTAAATTTACTTGTATATCGCGGCACGGTGTTAATCGCCACAAACATGAACACGCGACTCCAGAGTCATATTTCATATAAATAGCTGTAATTCAAGCTCTCGTTAATACAACACATTGTATCACAGCTAATAAATCACACTTAGCATTATTAACGCAGAAAAATATTAATTTTTGCAAAAACCAGTTTATAGCTTGTTAGAAAGTCATTGGCAACGTTAGCAAACCTTTGAAAGACTCTGCCACGTTCTCAGGTTTCCCCAGATTCAATAAGATAACAATTTACAGTTTCAGTAATTGCCATTATTACAATTTTTCATTTAAAATCAATATTTTATAGATTCTATAATTCTCGAAAATTTTCAGGAAATATAATTTTCCATCTCCAACATGTCGGGAAATTAGAGATCTTTATTACTTCATCTTTTCAGACTCTTGAGACTGAAACGTTTAAAAACATTACTACTACGCATGATTATTCACCGTTTATTTGTGAAGGGGTCATAAGAAAGAAGACAAGCAATTTCATTTTGCGTTTACATTTTAACTGTTCAAAATAGATAAAGCGGAATAAATTTTTGTCTTGAAAGGAAATATATAGCAAAAAGAAATTAAAATCTGATCACAGTTTAAGATATGCATTTAAAAAATTTAGTTTCCTTTGCCTTTGCCTTTTTAAGTATCATCTATAGTATATCGTACATTTGTTGAAAGTCTGTCGCTTTTTTAAATAGGATAAGTCCACAAGGGAAATTTAAAACATATTCCGTATTTACTCTGGTAATTTCACCACCTTTTTTTCTCCAAATTACTGTCAAGAATTTTAATGTCTTTGAAACTTGTAGGAACGAAAAAATTACGAAGACGTCTTGCTCCATCAGGAGGTGAATATTTCTGAAAGTTTAACTTACGGAAATCGATACCTCATTTCAACTGTTTGCATTAGATATTCTTTGACTTGTAAAGGATTTAATATGAAACTTGACGCGGGGGAAAATCATAACAAGGAGGCCGGTAATAAATAGCGTGTTATTTTCGTGTACCTGACGGTGATTGTCCATCAACATCGGCATACGAGTCGGGAACAACCCGTGGTGAACGGACAGGCGCTTCGAAAGGGACTTCGAAAGTTTCCCGTGGCAGGACCCCAGAAATATTCTCCGCCTCCGTTAAATTAATAAACCAAAGTGTGCTATCTACGAGTGAGTGACCGAGAAAAGATTTCGGCGGCAGACCATTGCAGGACAGTTGAAAAAAAATAAGGTCTAGGTTGTTGGATCCCCCCAAAATTAAAAAAATTGTAATTCTCTTCTCCATGAGGTGAATGAGTGTGGAAAAGGTTTCATTGAGCATAGAAAGAATGTGTGTTCTCATCCGTGACATCAATTTCCTGAATAATTCATAAAGATATCTTATCCATCCACTCACTCCCTTGCGTTGGATAGCCTCCCATTTGCCACTTCCCGCCCACACAGAAAGGCAGCCCACGGAGTTCACTTATTCGTGGGAGTTCCTCCTCTCGTTACCAGGAGGGGGGTGGTCGGTGGGGGGGGGGGGGGGGGGGGGGGGGGG
>WURS02032832.1:0-11545 GCA_011762765.2 Rhinocypha anisoptera | reverse complement strand
TTATTTAGGGTCCCTCTCATTAACTCTTTCCTTTTCGCAAAGGCCTTTTTTGCTAATGCAATTCTTCGTCTAATATCCATAACACTTCATTCATTTATGATGCTTCCCAAATAAGTGAAATTTTCTACCTGTTTTAATTTATTCCATTCTAGTTTGATATTTATCGCAGCCTTCTTATTTCTCGAAAATCTCATAACTTTCCTTTTCTTACTATTAAACTTTATCTGAATTGGTTGCATTCTTCAACATGCCAATGTGTCCTGATTTAAGTTCAGGTTAAGGCATTTGTTTCAATGCATTATACAGTGTCAGCTACAGTGCTACTGAAAATATGAATAGATAATAAATAATAAGTAATAAAGACCACCATGGTTACCCGTATTTCTTCTATTTAGGTTTGTCTGTAATTACAGTAGATATTTGGAGCATCAACAATAACATAACTAAGAGTATAACATTTTTTTTACCCATAACACATAAAACAGATTTACACATAACCAGGAATTTCGGTGGGAAAATTTACTGTCACGATTGTAAGTTTCCCCCCCCCCCCTCCTTTTTAATTTTCGATAGATAAAACAATAATCAATAAAATTAAATTATTTTATCTTAATATGTGGAAATATTGTCTTAATTATGGAATTCTGTATAATTGAATTATGTAATAATTATGGGATATGTTAAGGGGCTCCTCTGTTATTCTTTTTGCGATAGATTGAATGGTCTCCGTGGTCAGGCATTGCCAAAGTCGATTTGACTGGCAGAGTAATTCTTATTTTCAAATTTCATATTGTAGTCCCCACCGAGGGCAGGATATGCGGATGTTGACTGTTACGCATATCTCTAACTCAGTCGCATGCAACTTTTGTTTATTTCTGTCAAAGTCTCCATTTCGCCTTCTGTCTCCCCCTATACAAGTTTGTCCACTATTCGCAGGGAATTCGGTATACTCCCCAGGTAAGTATATTTGCATATCCCATTATAAATTTCATGTATAACCAACCCCCCTTGTGTTTGGCCGCATCCAATCATTTCTTTCCTGTCTTCTTTCTTGAAGAGACCAGAAAGTATGGCCATGTCCTCTGGACTCTTTCTTCTTCGAAGTTTCTACGCGTGCATTTCCATTCCGTTAGAAGGATTTTGGTTATTCATTATGATCAGTAAAAATATATTACGTTTTTCTGTAAAATCACATTTGCATTTCTTCCACCTCCTCAGTGGATAGCTTTTTTCTCCACTTACTATTCAATTACTGACATCCATTGTACGTCGTATATAATGCGCCACATGTATGCTTGTGTGTTTGTATTGTTGGATTTTGGCCACAAGGATTTAACAGTTTTCTGAAAACCTGTTTATTTTAACGATAGGAAAGTTGATTAGTGTGAAACAGCATTCTTACTTGTATTTTTTTTAGTCTCTTTTCACGTCTTCTACAAACCGGCATTTTGGTGTTATTCCTTTTTTAGTATTTCCTTTACTTAGAAATTTCTAGGCAGTAATCATCTTCAGTTTTATTTTTTCGTCACCCAACAGCCTCTTCATCTTCGTATCCTGATTTCCAGAACAAGTCATCGCTTGCAACTTTTCTATAAGTCTACCGATTGATTTTTTCAGTCTAAACATTGTAGAATATCAGTCGAAAGGTATATCCATGTTTTCCTTTTGTTACTTCTATCGATTCAGTACTGCGACCAAACCCTCGATCGTTCTTCACATCGTCTCCAAAAGTCGGCCGTATCTTCTCCTTTCATATGCCTCTCCATTATTCTTCCTATTGCTGCCTCCTGTGTGTCAAAATATTTATTTATGTTTCAATCTTGTCCATAGTAATTGTTTCATGCTAACTGCATTTATGTATTCACCTATTATAAGGAATAGAAAGTGGAATTCGTCTTGAAGTTCATCGACCATTCTCAATTTTATGGTAGCCGTATTTGATTCGTCTCTCTTGGTTTTTGTCAAAGTGCTGTTTCATCATTGTTTGTGCAGGGCTGCAGATAACTCGATCTTATCGCCTCTCTCTCCTTGTCTTTGTTTGTGTAACTTGTTTTGTTTGTTAATATGTTTAACTTACCCCTTTCCTGAAGAGAATTTCCTGTCGTTATTCCTAAGACCAATGTTTGTAGAGGATTCTTTGAATCGTATTCTCATAATCTCTAGAAAACTTCAACCTTTTATTCCAAATCGAGATTCCGTTAAAATTTAATCTACTCGATCGACACTTATATAATGCAAACCATGCGCACACTGGAATGCATTTACGTCCTCCGTCGTGCCGTATATTTGGGAAGGGTTTGATATATGCGTAAATTTTGTGGTCATATATTTACATTATTTTCTACGCAATCTTCATATTACAAGACTTTATGAAGAAAGTCATCAGTCTTTCAAATCCTAATATGCTAAACAATTTTGTTCATCTTTAAATTTTTCGACGACAGAATCCACCTTCTTTGGCAGGAAGTTCTCAAATACCGGGTGAACATTTGGCGAATATGTAATTGGCTTATTGTAATTTCTGTATTGTAATTAAATAATTTGTATCGGCTTAATTTGCGTGCACTTTCCATGCGTTCCCAAGCCGAAAAAAATTGTCTTCAGTGTCTCTACATAAAAAAGTGTTCATAAATATTTTTATGTTAAACCGTTGCAGTAAGTCAAATGAGAGTGACGCTAGGGCATAAAGTTAAAATTATAAACTCTGGAGAGATTAATTCTAGTATAGATAGACAGAAACTGTTATTTTTTTGTGTGCGGGTAACGCATATTCTGTTTCATTTAATCTTTACGAATGAAATCCGCGAAAAAATTGCTCGGCATCAATTGATACTCACAAATAGATCTCATTTCAATTCCCCTTGCCACTCAGTTTCCCTCCTTGGATCTTTATCCTTGTCGCGAACCGTTTTCCAATCCTTACTTAAACGCAACCTCCTGATTAGAGCTCACCCCCACAGAATACTCCATTTGTTAATATTTTTTTAATGTATTATTTCCGTTGAATATTTTTTTGTTGTATATTATTATTTCTGTTTCATTCGATTGTATTTATACAGCCAGTGTAAGTGTTATATGAGGCTTCAAAATATAATTTTGTCGCAGGCAGAGTGATTCATATTTTTCTGCTTGCAAAAATAATAAATAAATTTGCCATTTCCTAACAATTTACTTATTTATATAGGTCATGATAGATAAGTTTTTTTTCTTCAGCGTATCCAGTATTATATGCAGTCAATATCAACTGTGCGTGAAAGGCTTCGTTCGATATGAATTGCATTTTCAGACTTCCGAACGGGAGTCCTTTGCCATTGAAAGTACAATCTCTCAGCCATTCATCCGCGTCCCTTTTCCAAAATTTCCTTCGCCGACCACCTATCCTTAACGGTTCAAAAGGCCAGGGAGAAGCCGAACCATTCCACTTCCATTTCACTCCGTCCGCCACCATCGGTCCTTTTCCCGACGATCGCCTCTTTCAAATGGGTCCCCCCCGTCCACCCTCGGCATTTTTAATTCAGAGATTTGCCGATTTTGGGACTCGGACCAAAAAAAATTGTTCCCTAGCATTTACTCTGCTTGGTTTTTCCTTTTAATTCCCCCCCTCCCTGTCTACTTCTGGACCTCCTGCCCGCTTCTACACGGGCCTTCGCTCACCCAGTCGGAAAGTTGTTTTTATATTCCGGGGAGATATGTCCCTTTCTACCGTTATGACTCCAGTCCTAATTTTGAAACGGCGCCGCCAAACTGAGATTTTTTTTCTTTAAAGGGGGGAAAACTGAGCTTTTACAGAGTTGACCTGCTCGTGTGATTGTTGTTTTCGTTTAATCGCTGAAATTTTTTTTAACCTGGCGCTCGGGATACTCCAGATGCGCACCGTCCTGGAGAGTTGTAAGGATAATTTTTTTTGTTCAATGGAAGTACTTTTTGGAAATGGAAATCCCATAGAGTTAATAGGGAATGTCCATTATGGCCCAATTATGTGCGTTGATACAATTCCCCGCGGGAATAACGTAGAAACCTAACGCTTTTAGGTATAACAGGTGTGAGAGCACTGTAACTCGATAATTTGGTCGGTTTTAAAATTTTCCTGCCTTGAGAGCGCTGATAGGTAATTCAATCACAGAATAGTTATTGCCTTTTTCGATAGCGATGAAACTCGTAGTTCAGAAACATAGGGATGTGAATTCAAATCGCACTCCTAATGGAATTTTAACCCTGTTATGCCTCTTTAGCATCAGAATTATATCCTGGTTTGGTTTCAGCTCCTTGCGAAATTCTTGTGTAATAGAATTACTCGCAGTGTTTCAAATTTTGCAATGCGGTGGATCCTCTGTAGGTGATTTCACCCTTATTATTGTCGTTATGAGGAGAGACATCTATTTGTGCAAAAGTTAGTTTTCAGTTTTGCTCCCAAAGCTATCGGAAGCCATGGTGGAATATATATTTCAACTCTATTACATATGTTATTTTTTAATATAGAGAAGCTAATAATAATAGACCTATAAAAACCAAGACATCCTCGTAATCACTGAGGTTTTCGCGTAACCTCATTGTTTCAAACGTGTCAGACGAAAGGTTAAAAAGAAGAATGCCGTTTATAATGGAAATGGTCCCTGCCTGGTGGTTTATGACCATCGAATAGGAAGAAGAATTTTGCTACTTCTCTGTTGCTTTTATAAAATTTTGTAGTACATTAATTTTTCAACGATGGGAATTTTTAGAGGTACACACATTCATGCTTCTTAAATTATACGTCTCTCCCATCCAAGTTAATGGTTTGAATGCTGTCGATGGTGAGAGAGAGTTTACTTAATATTCTAGGTGAAGGGACTAAAGGTGAAGTTAAAGCCACGTACTGTGCGGCAGGCTGAAAGTCTTGGGAGCACTATTGGGAGCGGGGAGGGATCGGATTGTTCCCTTGAATAGCGATGGTGCCATTTGAGGATGTGAAATCGCTCGGATGTTGCCCCTTTGAATGCGTATCGGCAGTGTAGTCGGGAAATATGGCATTCCAGTAATGCGTCCCTGCCTTCCGCTCGAGCGAGCGCGAGGGCTGCTATCGGATTAGTCCAGAAAACTGAAATATCCCTCAGTCACTTCCCACAGATTCAACATTAACTTTTATAGCCGCGCATATTAAAAAAAAACCTGATCCATTATGAAGATTCTGTTTCGCCTCATTTTTTTCACCCCGGACGCTGACCAAAAAATTCTCCGTATAGGACAGCTGCAGTACAATTTTTGAAAATACGATAGATCAAAAGTCCTTATGTCCGTTCACCCACTCCCAGCAGACCGATCTTGCATCTTAATGATGACTAAATCTACCGGAAAAACGTCTCACTTCAATAGATGGACCATAATTTGTAATTTTAATACCTTGACGTATCCTTCATACGCTATTCAGGTTCTACGGCCTCCACATAGACTGTCGGGGTGTGCGGGCGAGGTGGCTGATTTAGTTAATCGACTATTCATGGAGAGACCTATTTTCAACAATAGGCAGCATTCATGAACGGGTACAGGAGGTTAAAGGAACTTCTGTAGCAGTTAAAGGCTCTCACTATCCTGTTGCAGCACTTGTGTGTGGATTGGAGATATTTTCGAGTGAGGAGCTCCAGTGACCTTCCGGTACAGAACTTAAGTCTTCAACGCCTTCGACGTTTTGACGCAACTTTGAAATTGATACCCAAAGGCGGGACGTGTCTTTTAATTAAATCATGTGGGAACAATATTCCTAATAACACAGTATTTCTAAAATCATTTACCATGGAAAATTCTTCATTGTCATATTTGATTGAATTAATTAGGTAGTTCATAAAATGTACGTAATATAAAACCTATTTCTTTCCAAGTATCTGGTATATTACTGTAAACCTTACGTATGTATATAGGCATGCAAAATTTACTCATATGGTTTACGAAACTAATTAAGTTGCTCATTCTTGCCCTAACTCTATATGAATTTATTTTCCCATCGATAGAATGTTACTTATACAAGGATGCTTTCCATGCATGTGATGCTTGTTGCACGTCACTTTTGTCATTGCCACCCGGCTTCTCACCCAATTGCGTTGATTATTGGTAAATAAATAACTAAAATTTTCTGCCTTCCATTTTAAAAGTGTATTTAAACGAGAAACAGTAGCGTTAACAGTGATTCCCTTCCTAACCAAAGTATTTCCTATTTGGAAAACAAATTGAAAAGATGTAAAGTTTAATGTAATTTTCAAAGTTGTCTCATTTAATCATGAAGCAGTTCCACGAAGTCACGCCGGAAACTATTTCCTATGAAAAGATGTAGTTGAACGATTAGGGAAGTTTTGCAAAATTATTCATCCTGCGGAGGAGTTAAGGGGAAACTAGTGTTTTGCCTTTTCAGTCTTAAGGCTATCAGAAATTAAATTTGGAAAAAGGTCTCGGTTAATTTGTCAGTCATGTGTAATTACTAGGAAATATTTCCCTTTACTTTCTGCCCGCTAAAGGATCATTTATCTTCTCATCCGGTTGGTTTCCTTCAGCTCTGTGCGTTTATCTCCATAAACATCCTTAAAGACCTCGCTTCCCGTGAGCTATCCCCCTTTCCCACGGTGGGGGAGTGGGAAGGGTGGGGGGGGGGATAGTAGTCATGGTCATGAGACTAACCAAGTGAACTTGCCGGCCTGATCACTCGGCAGCTGCAGCGTAAGCAACGGCGTTCGGTAATTAATCAAGTCAGTGACCATTCAAGAGCGATTGCACTGCAGCGAACGGGAAAACTCCATTAAATGCCTTCCCGTGGCTGCGTGTCGCTCCCGGCAGCATCAGACAGACCTACCGCGAGTGCGCGCGCCCGCGAGTGCTCATTCTCGTCCAAGTGGATTCGAGTCGGTCAGGAGGAACGCCTTTTTTTTTACATTCGTCACTTGACGCTCGAAAAATATTGAAAAATTTCATTGCACCAGATTGTTGGCGTGCGGTCTACTTTTTCTTATCCTAATAGAAAGGCATAACAATTGGAGCAGGTAGAATATTTTACTTACTTCGGGCAGCATCGCGGAGGAAAATGGACGTGGTGGTCAGGATATTGAACGAAGAGTAGCGTTAGAAAAAAAGAGGCCCATGCGAAAAGGGAGGAGTTGATGAGGGGGATCTTAAGATAGAAGGCTTGAAGAAAACAATAGTGAGAACCCTAATATAGAGCGTAGCATTATATGGATCCGAAACCTGGTCCATGAGGAAGGATGATGAGGCTTTTGAGACGTGGGTTTGGCGACGAATGGAGAAGGTGAAGTGGACAGGGAGGAAAACGAATGAAGAAGTGCTAAGAATGGTAGGGAAGGAGAGGCTATTGTTCCGTGAAATCCAAAGAAGGCAGGAACTAAGGGACTGTTGAGGTTTGCGATAGAGGGTAGAATGTTGGGTAAGAGAGACAGGTGTAGTAAGAGGATAGGGATTTTTGACAGAATGATAGTGGGTAGGAAGTACGCAGATTTGAATAGGGATTAAATTTAGATGTTATGCGGCCAACCTAAGCCAATGCTCATCCAAAACCTACCTTATCCGGTAAATTACCCTTCATCATCATCATCAGAAGGTTAGGGGAACAGAGCATTAGGTTAGGTAGGGGTAGTAAGAGAATAGGGATTTTGGATAGAATGTTATATGGTGGGGATTATGCAGATTTGAAGAGAGATTAAGTTAAGATGTTTCCGGGAAAATCTAACTTGAGGCTCATCAAAAACCTACCTTAACCCGTAGAATACCCTTCGATTCAATTATACTTTTTCTGAGCGCGATGAAAGACGCTCCCTCTCTCCTTTCCCCTCACTGTGCCCTGTGTTAATTCCCAGGTTCACAGATTAAATCGTTTTCCGTACTCTCTGGCACTCATTCTTGGTTAAAATTTGGTCTAATGATGTGGTGTATCTCTGAAACCGAAGAATGAGTTGCTAGACAAATCCCACTCATACCGATAAAGATAATCCTAGGGTTTATTTCAGTATTATTATCCTCCTCCTGTTTTTCCACGTGGATTTCCTTGCTGATTGAGTTATAAAGAATTTTTCAGCACTCATCTACATCTACGTAATACCCTGCAATCCGCCACAAGGGCATGTGGCAGAGGGTGAAAACTCGGGAGTAGTGAGGAGAATAATGACCCGCTACGACGTCAATTGACCGTCTTCAAGTTTCATTGGAACCTCCAGTGGAAATCAAGCAAAGTGTTCTTCGTAATGTCTAATTCGATCCGCATCTAGCTTATTTTTGATGTTAGAATAGGGATTGCCTTTTGAAGTTTGTTCCTGCTTACGTGAAGGAGAATGAACACTCCACACTAGGCTTCACAGTTGTCTCATACGTCTTGTTTCGTGTTCGACCGCGGGAATGAACTTCTCAAAGGCCGGATCACATTCAACATAAGAACATAACTTAAGTCCTAAATCTTTTATCGTTCACAATGGACTATGTCTACTAAGTTCAACCAATGAGATAACGTCAGTCATTTTCCTAGTTGACCAATGAGAATGTTTCTACTTTCCCTTGTTTTTCCTATTAGCCGACAATGACGGAAATAATTGCGGTGAACAAAGTTCAGCAGATGAAGATAGTGGTAAATGTTGTTTCGTTTTTCAGGTGATATAATAGTTATTAATAATAGTTGTTAAATATAATATAATAGTTATTAAAAAAACATCACTCTAATTGCGGTGAAGCTCGGAATTGAGTTACGGAAGTAATTTTCATTTTTCACTAAATCAATTAACACGGACTCCATGTTTTGTTTCAGGTTTGTTTATTTTGGTACTTCTTCACTTTCTGGCCACTGCTGGAGATAGTGTGCACGCCACGAACGCTTGCGATTGAATAACTTAAGAACTCAATCTCCTTGTCGTGATTGGACAACTTAAGGACAACACGTAAAAGATGAACATGGGCCATCATTCGCGTTATGTTAAGTTCTTAAGTTACGTCAAGGCGTAATGTTAACGTTCTCTTTCCCACGCATATGCTCAACCCTTTAATTTCATAAGTTAAGTTCTTACGCTATGTTCTTATGCTCAATGCGAACTGGCCTTTAGTCCGCGAAGTCAGCGTGCCAGTCGAGTGGGAACTTTCACGTGCTACGAAATAAATTCTCAATGGCGAAAAGATTTATTCGTCGTATTGCATGGGAAATAACGCGATTTCATAATGCGTAGGTAAGTCCTGCGTTGCAGAAACCGTATTTCCTGGTTTCGTGCTCACGTAGCGCTGTATTCCAGGTGACTCTCGTTAGGCGGAGGGGGAGGAATTGGATGATTGTTTGATCATAGGGTTCTCGTCAGCTATTTCACGGAAGAGGAATATATAGGTTGCTACTCTCGCTTCTTCGCGTGATGTTCGGTTTGCTAACCCTTGGGATTTGTGGTTTTCGGGGAAGCCGTTCCGTCCTCATTTTTTTCCTCTCTCCATATCTCTAGATTACTCTTTTGTACTTGAATAACTTGTGTGGGATCGAGACACTTTAAAACCCTACGGTGGGTTAGTTACTGTGATGACTGAGGTATCATTTGCCTCTTTAGAGTAAGATCTCATTTTGTTTAAATTTTTTTTGACCATGGTGGAAGAAAGAGAACTGACGGAAAATGCTCTTCTCAATATTGAAAAAAGAACGCTAGTGACTACCATGAAAACACTTGTTTTCAACGCCAATGAAACAGATATATAGTATCTTTCGGTCTCTCGTCGGTGATAAGTAATATAGAGAGAAATTTTGGGACGGTACGTTGCTCGTCAGAGTATCAACCTGACATTATTAGTCGATTGGGCATGGGAAACTGTGATGGAAGGATTAGCCATAAAGAAATAATTGTAGTTTATTTCACCATGATAAGCCTCAAACCCAAAGTTAAAATTAATTTTTCAGTGGCAAAGTTTGGATGTTTTCTAAGAATCTCAATAATTAAAACAAAACTCTGGTTTTCACCGGGTTAGGGTTTCACCTTTGCCAGAATAGTGCACCGCGGTTACACCATATCCCACAAAACAAAAACTTTTCTCTCGTAGTTGAACCCCGTGTAATTTAAAATAACCATTGTCGTGTAAATAAATGGTCAATTTTATTATTGTAGTCTTTCTTGGATAGTTTTACTGAATAAAATTTTAGACCAGATAGCGTGGGCGAAGAACGCCCCTGGCCCTTCACCCACGCACCTCAATGCACATGCGTTGTCAAGTTTTATACTCATGGCGTTACTATTTTACAAAATGTGCTCATTTAATGTGTGAGGGATAATTTTATTTGTTTACTTTGGTCGTGTAGGATGAGTTAACCTGTAACAGAGATGAGCCTAAATTCAGTACCTATGTTGTCTCTCTTAGCATCACACTTGTGACGTATAGCCTATTGTTGTGATGTTGTGTCCTGGCCATTTGTTTCATTGTTGCAGATGTGGAGTAGAATTTTCGATGGTTGATTGTTGGAAAGTTTTAATTTGGTGTTTGTGTAAGGGGAAGAGCGGGGATTGTTGTGTAGAGGAATAGTGGGGACTGTTGAGTGCGAAGTGTGGTGAGTGCGAAGTGAGAAACAAGAGAATAAAGACGTAAAGTTGGGAGTGTGCGGCGTTTTTTTTGTTTACTCCCTAGGAGGAGAATGGTATAAACAATTCTGACGTTGGTGCTGCGAAGTTTTCGGTGCTCCACCGCGTCCGTTGTCTTTTGCTGACAACAGTTTCGTCCTCGTTCCGGAGAACATCTTCAGGTCGAAGTCTTTCTTCGGTCGTCCACTTCGACCTGAAGATGTTCTCTGGAACGAGGGCGAAACTATCGTCAGCAAAAGACAACGGACCGCGGTGGAGCACCGAAAACTTGGCAGCACCAATCCATGGAACACCGAGGAAGCCTTCGCCAGGATTCTGACGTTGCACACTTCTTCGTGTGGGCTACCGTACTTAGGGAAACGTGTTTACGCCCGTGCTCGGTTCAAATTTTCTCAACGGAAATAATTAGTCAATGTAATCGCGCATACCCACGCAAATGTGTGAAACCAATGGATTTTTATCAAGGCCGGGTGATAAGCAATAGGGAATATCACAAGAACCGGGCGATGTACGAATGCCCGAAAACAATTGGCTCTCGCTCCAGCGCAATTATTCAGTGACTCTTTTTAGTTATCCCGATCACTTTATCCCCGGTCCGGATCACTCGATTCCTTGCACTCACGCAAGTGTTCACGCGTGGGGTCGCTCCTTTCCCTCCTTTTCGCCATCGAGTTGGCGAACGGTTATTTATTTATTTTATTTTTTTCGCGTTTCGTCTATGTACGTCGCTTCGATGACCCCCCTCTCTCAAATGGATTTTTATTTTGCCCCGAGGACATTTTTCTCCCTCGGTTCAAGGTCTTAACGTGGAAAACGAGCGGGGAATCAAAAAACTAAAAAAAAAGGAAAAGGAAAAAAAAGTTTTTTTTTTTCGACCCTTGCCTAGGTTGGAGAATCCCTTGGTTAGGTTAGAGCGTGGGGTGGGATTAAATTCGCGCAGTTTCGCCATTGGGGGTCGGTGTCGCCCTGTGGACGTAATTTTC
>WURS02032811.1:0-11545 GCA_011762765.2 Rhinocypha anisoptera | reverse complement strand
GGGGAGGAGAGGCGTTTGCTGCGAGAGATCCAAAAAAGACAGGAAAGGTGGATGGAAAGGGTACTCAGAGGCAATGGGTTGTTGAATGTTGTAATAGAGGGCAGAATGTTGGGTAAGCGGGGCAGGAGTAGAAAGAAGGATAGAGATATTGGACAGAATGATAGGGGGTAGGAAATATGCAGATTTAAAGAGGGATTAAAGTTAGATGTTACGCGGCCAACCTAAGATAATGCTCATCAAAAACCTACCTTAACCGGTAGATTACCCTTCATCATCATCGATTCACCCTGAAAAATGATGAATCTGAACCTTCCTTTCACCCTGAACCTGCCTTTCGGAAAGGCAATTTATACTTACTTACGAAAACCGTATTGGAGAAACTCGAATCTTGTTTTTATGTTACTCTTTGTTCGTGAAACTTGCAAACAGTCAACTTTCTAATGATAAATTCACCAACCTACATGATGGCAATTGATAATATTTCACCTTTCGAATTTTTGGCCTCTCTTGAGTTTTCTCTTTTTTAGAGATTAAATAGATCAATATTTTACTGGATAAATAGTTGATCTATTACGTTTTGCGTACAATCGTTTGGTGGTAAAGAGAAATATTCCACGAAAAGTACGAAAAAATAACTTTATTTTTACCTCTATAGTGTTGTTTTTCTTCTTTAGTCGGACGGATAGTTTTGTTTTAAAACCTCAAATCACACCTAAATCTGCTGTCTTTTCTCTCCTCCTGTGTTAATCAAATTACGTCCGGGGGCACATTCAACACTGCCACCCCGTTATTTTTTATCTATTCATAGTGATTATAGGTGTTTTATGCTTAATCAAAATGTTGAAACAATGATATTTTTTATGACTCCACAATGATATATACTTATATTACCAAACATTACGGCTTCTTTTTTTTACCTATCCTTGAGACATACAGTTACACCCACGATAAGGATGTCTTTTCTGTCACTCTCCGTAGTCAATAAATCGTAAAAACACGGCTAGCACGCGGCGTCAGCCAGCCAAGGCCAGAGTGGAATGCCTAGAATGGAAAAATGACACATGAGTATTTACCTCACACGGAGTAAGTTCCATTGGGCTCATCCCATCGACCGTGCCCGAAGGATATTTATTGAAATAATGAAATTGTCTTCGCCATGGAAAACAACCCTCTCCAGTATTTCATCCTAAAGGGTTGGTTTGTTAGGTTAGGATGCACCTTTCATACCTATACCAACGGCTTGAGAAATTCACAGTACATTTTTAAGGAGTGGCATAATCTTTTCCTCTCCAGCCTTTTGTTTTCTCGGAACCTTCTGTTATTCATAAAATAAAAAAATGTACGATATTTGTGGTGGGCTACGCTTGAGTTTCAGGGTTTTGAACCCGGAGTCCAATCGGCATTCTGCACTACCATATACCGAAATGAGTAACCATGAAAAAATAAACTCAGAATCCATTGGCCTTCCAATTTATTTATTTCTGGAATCGCAACTTCTTCAAAGCTACATCGTACCAGTTTACAAGATTCTGTAAACATGCGATGAAACACACAAATAAATTCTACGGGTTGAGAACAAAATTGAAAGTTCGATAGTTTAGACATTTCCAGCTAATTTTATGAGTACATGAAACAAACCATGGTTAGTAGGTTTTGCATTCTAATAATTGTTTTACGTTCTTTCTTTATATTCCAATTAACTTTAGTTCGAAAAGGAGAATTTGAAGCCGACCGGGTTAGCCTGGTGGGTAGCGTGCTCGCCGGCTAACCCAAAGGTCGCGGGTTCGAATCCCGCCAAGGGCATGGATGTTGTGCTTGTCCAGATGGGTTTTTCTATGTATTGAAGAGGTGCAAAATGACCATAGCCGTCGAAGCACTCTATAAAAAAAACAAAGTAAAGTAAAGAGAATTTGAAATAGGGCGACTTGAAAGTATTCCTTCGCAAAAATGAAACTTGAAAAATTCTCTTTCGATCGATACATAATCTTTTGTGTCAGCGGGCACATTAGTCCACTGTCTACCTTATGAGCAGTTTTATTCGTGAGCCTCTGTTGGCATAAACCCAATCCAGCAGTAGCTCTTGGATGGGCTTTGAAATTCTGGTCACACTCTTGCTGCATGGGATGTTCAATTACACGTGACCTAGAAATAAACAGTTGCTGTCAATATGTTTTCTAGCTTTCAGTTATTGAATTTTGTATAGGTCTTTGTTGATTAGTGTTCTCTTCGGAGGGGTTACCCTAATCCGACCGGTTGGCCAAAGGGCGCCTCGTGGGGAGCTTGTACCTGTCGCGCAAGGCCAACTACCGTCTGAAGAGTGTTTCGTTCGTTGTTGGGAAAGAAGCCGGTGAAGGTGAAGGGAAGGGGTTATGTGTAAGCCTGTGATTCTCCCAGAGATAACCACCAACGTGTGTCAGAAGTCCTTCGACTGGTTGTGGGCCCAGTGGCTGGGAGCATTCGGGGGAATTCGAAATTTCATGCTAGGTGTACATTATTTCTGTAACATGGCGGTAGAATAAATTTGGCTACGCTTTAGTAACAGTCATTTTCGATGCGTTTTAAAAGTTATAACTGACGTTCAAGGTTTTGGTTGAATTGGTGATTCCACCCTTTGAGATGTGGAATAAATTAGTTTGGTTAAATTATTTCGTTTGTTGTCTTGCAAATTTGGCGAATGAAGTCGAAATAATGGTAGTAATACATTATCTGAATTTTTCCCGCTCACCGTATTCTCGAGAAAATATTGAATATTCAACAGCAACTTCCACGGCTCATGTCCGAGAAGAATGAAATGATTGCGACGGGTCGACGTATCGCACAAAAGGTGTGATAGTTTTTTCATTGTTTTCGATCATTTTATTCCTTTTTCATCCAGCTGATACACTTGCACATCCACCGAGATAAAGTACTTCTGCATTTGAGCAGACTAAATATTCCTTAGTGTCCACGCGTAGCATTTTTTGGTCCTTCGTGATAAATAAAATAGTAGTACTTTGTAGTATTTTTGTTTATAGGGTGTATCGACGGTTATGGTCATTTAGCACCTCTTCATTACATAGAAAAAACCCATCTGGACTAACGCAACACCCATGCCCCGGGCGGGACTCTAACCTGCTACCTTTGGGTTAGCCGACGAGCACGCTAACCCCAGGCTCATCCGGCCGGCTAAATAAAAATAGATTCCCTATAGTATCTCAGTTAGAGAAAGTTCCTTTAAAAAATCTCCTGCCATTCTTTTTGTTTGTTTAACACTCATATGTAAATAAACCTATAAAAGGCCAGTGTTCTCCATAGTGTCCACGTGCTTTCTTCAGTTAGTTGTGTGTTTTGTTTGAATAATTAAAACTAAATAACGCCAAATCACATCTTATAGTATTTTCATGGGAAATGGTCCAAATAAAAATTCACCCTTCATTGTAATTAAAAAATCATGCATTTTTTTGGTCAAGGACTAAATTGATTGTTGCCCAACATTTCTTTTGCTAAAACAATCTATATTCCACGGTGAAAATAAATATGTATGTTATGCTTTTTGACTTGTCGATCTCATGTCCCTCGTTTCCTAACGATTTTGTGTTAATACTTAATCAAATAATCCACCGGCTAGTGATTAACTTAAAAAAGAGCCAAAGCACAATCAAAAGTAGAACAATCCACCCCCAAGCGTATGATCACCTTGTAAACATAACTGCGGAAGTAAGGCCATTTGCGCCCGGGATACCTATATTTTTCTCTTTTGTTTTCAAAACCGGTTTTTTCTGTTTCCCGCGCGTTAAATGCCTTGTCCTCGAATTCTTCCCGTCACCTCCGATTGATTCGGGCTATTCAAATAATATTTTTCTCATTTTTTTCAAATATCATACAGTAAAAGTGAAATATTTCTTCTTTGAGGAAATCGACTCAACGTACAATTAAAATTAAAAGAATTGTATGGCATTAGATGAATTACATAATAAATAACATCCACAATCCATGTGTTTCGAAATAAAATTTAGTTTACTTCTTGTGTGTTCAGTTTACAACCAATATCTTTTTTGATAATTTTATGTGACCAACGCCATTGATTTAGGTCACAATTTCTGCGCAAGCATTCTATCATGCATTATAGTCAGCACAATATAGATATCACTCAGTAGTATATTAGTATTTTTGTTTATAGGGTGAATCGACGGCTGTGGTCATTTACCACCTCTTCATATCGTAGAAAAAACCCACCTGGACAAACACAACACCCATACCCCTGGCGGGTTTCGAACCCGCGACCTTTTGAGTTAGCTGGAGAGCACGCTACTCCAAGGCTAACCCGGTCGGTATATTACTTCAGTTTTTCTTCCCATCATGCTGAGTGACTTAAGTTTAGCTGGTAAATTTTTTGTGAATATTCTATTCATTCTATCCAATTATCCAGATGCCACTGAAAAGGTTATGTGGAAAGAAAGATTATTTTTTTCAACTTTCCAGTTTTACCAAGGTTATAACTGAATATATATTTGAATTTAACATAGTCTCGTCTCACACTCAGATATTATTCACTATGGATATATTTTTGAACTTATCCATAGTACCACTTATATATTTTACATATAAGCATATTCCCACTTGGGCAAGAATTAATTGACAATAATTATCTTTTTTTTAATTTCGCCCTGATTTTTGTTCATGCTCCAAGGCATATTTTTCTTATTGATTTTTTTATGGTATAACGTTTACAAAACCTTGTTCGGTGGGTGTTATACCTAATCCATAGATTCACTTCGCGGTTTCATCTTTGTATAATAAATTGAATCGCTGGTCAACATTGAAAAATCATTTTCTCTATATTACCTGTTGTTGGATTTCAAAGCAGCTTTTCTTCTAAGACTGCCCACTCCTTTCTCTTTACTCACTCTTGTTTACATTAATACACAGTTATTACAGGTTAATGACACTAAGCCCATGAACTACTACCAAGTACATCGCTCCCTTATAAAATTTGGGCCACGTATGGTATTTAAGTAGTTATACCGACAACCAGAAGGATGCATCTTTGGATATGGCGTGGCTTAGTGAAGATTTTATTGAGGGCACTCTCTTTAGGAAGAACTGTGGAGGAAGGACAAGGATGGAGTATGGGAAACAGGTGATAGAAACATTAGACTGGAAAATTGTGAAAATATGAAGACGACAGGATGGCTTGGTAAAGCACTATAAGCGACCAAGCTTCGGATGATACGCCGACAAGCCTCTCTTCAACAGGACTGCCTCAGAAAAAAATAAGAAATGGTTTAGACTCTGTGGCCATTGTTTGTGAATAGAATTTATGGAAGTCGCCATGTTTATCACCACCACTGTTTTTGATGCGATAGCGTCACGTCGTCCGCTCGTGATATAAAATACTATAAGGCATTTTCGAGGAACGGAATGTCTCTCGGTTGGAATTGGAAATGACTCCTTTTCACGGCAATTCGCTAACTAATGCCGTCCAGGTAGGCGAAAAGCAGTATTAAGGCAAGAACCACCGTCTGTGACAGTGGCGTGTTTCCACGGAGGTTACCGTGAACGGACAACCATTTGTAGCGCTTGACCCAAGGAGACGTCTCGCGGCGGCCTTGAGAACGTCCGCTTCGACTGAGCGGGAAAACAACGCGATAAAGGGCAAAGCCAAAAGACAAGGACCGGAGACGGAGCAACCGGTTCGTAAACAAAGACAGTCAGATGAAGGATTCCCCCCACGTTTAGGTGCACAGAGTCATTTGAAAATCTTATGAGCTTCTTTTTGAAGAATTCGCTCGCTATATCTCGTATACGTGTACAATTTTCCAGAAATATCGTTTCAGGCGAGAGATACCTCTACCTTGTTTGTCAAGCCTGAATGCTGTTTTTATCATTATAGCTTTAGCTGGAGCCATCAATCTCCCTTAGGTATTATCTTTTGACCCTTGGTGTCCCTTTATTGTAAAATAATTGATGTTCTACGCTGTGGTAAAAAATAAAAATAAAATCGCCGTACAAGGTTTTCTCAAAGAGTTTAAATTGATATTTTTATTTCAGGGCCTACCTAAATACGGACCCATTCAATTTAATTCCCTTTCCGTTTAATTATTCTTCAATACGAGTTTGTATCAAGAGTATTTTTTTATTTCTCTAAGTCTCTATTTCTCTATGTCTTGGTAGTCTTCAACAGGAATAGTGAGCGTTATTTGCGAATTTATTGGCCTCGATAAAATGAACATTTCAAACCTTTCAGGATTGAAATCCATAACAATAAATGGCATGGAGTAGTGCAATTATCGCATTCTTGTCTTGAAAATCGTGAATAAAGAGCTGAATATGCTGGTGTATTGCCATAATAAAGATACCCTCTTCACATTTTCTCTGTAGTGTTTCAATACTTCATGGTACCTAATGACGATTAGTCAAAATCATCTACCCTGTTAGTAGATGTTTATAAATCTACTTTCCTTTCTCCATCTTTTTGCACACTTTATTTCAAAGGTTTCCAATGTATAATTTTTACAAACCAATTCTATAAGAATATCATTTCAACTGAAACATACTGTCTGGGAACTATTGTTAAATTCACCTTTTTAGAAATTCTTGGGTAACTATGCTTTAATTTTATTAAGTTTCCAATTATATTTTTCAATTAGTTTGGTACTCATCATTTATATCGTTTTATTGTTGAATATTTTTCTCCCGGAGTTTTCTTCTCTTACATTTCGAACATTTTATTCTTCACAGCTTTGTCCACAATGGTGTACTTTACATCCAGCCAACTCTCACTGCAGCAGAGTTTGGAGATGACTTCCTCTATAAAGGCCAGCTGCAGTACAGCAATTGCAACCTGAAGCCCTGTGCATCGTAAGTATGAGAAAATTATTTTTTATGTAATCAATGATAACTCTCTAGGTAGTAGCAAAAAATTAAAAAATGAGACTGTTCAATTTTCAAAATTCCATGAAATATACAAAGTAAATACTTCCTTAACATGAATTCTTCAATGAATATACTCATATTTAATGTAACCATGAATCAATTTTTGAACTCTTGAATGTTTGAATGGATTGTATTCTATTATCACACAACAGATATATTTACGTGTGAAAGCAACAAAACAATATATATGAGTATGAGTTCCCACATATAATTTATATGTATACAATGGGTTATTCGACCTATTAAGGGTAATAGAAAAAATTTAACAGGAAAATGAAAGTTTTTAAATATCTGCTGGCAATGAAATGTCACATCACTAAAAAAACCACACTTTTAATGAATTTAAGGAATGATATTTCAACTTGATTTATATCCATACCTCCTCTCTTCATGAGACATTAAATTGCTTTATTAAGTTGACGGTGTAGATTCACAGTACTAGTAATTTCTATTGATTCTTCATATTAAAATTTTAATAGTATGTGATAGCAACCTCAACTATCGTAATTCACCATTACTGATTTACTTTCGTTATATTGGGAACCATGTATATGCTAAGATTTTCTTTAGACATCATGGAATGAGTTGGGTATTCAATATAAAATTATGAAAGTTTTTTTTTAACTTTTGACCCTCCGTGAGAAGCATCTCCTCCGCTTGTCCCCTCCGTGAGATGCGTTTGGATGCTCCTTTTCATCCGAGGGATCACATGAAGTCCGCTCTACATGAATTCCACACACATGGCCTTGGCATATGAACAAATGAAAAAGGATTTATCAATAGTCATTAGTAGTGGTAGTTCCTTTTGGTAGTGTGATAGTCCAACAGTAGTGGTAGTATCTTTTGGAATTCATCAAGATACCTTCAACTGTTGTAACATAGTCATCACTGACTTAAGTAAATTGCAATTATATTATTAGTAAAATTTTTTAAATTGAATAATATGAGTTTTATTGTCGCATGATTCAACAATGATTTATGATTTAATGTGTAATGATAATATGTAAAAATTTTGTGTCATTTATTTTCAGTGTATCTGGTAAAGACATAGTCACTCCAATTCAATCAGCTCGCATTCGTACACTTGGGTCTTTTGGTTTCCGTTATGGTCGTGTTGAGGTTAGGGCACGTATGCCAAGAGGAGACTGGATATGGCCAGGTAAGTAATTAATGCAAATGTTAAGGACTTTTAGTCATTTACCAGCATTTATTTTAGGAGTAAATAGCTGCAGATACAATAAAAATTATTAGCATTGTCTTGTTTCCAGAAACTTATGTATGCTAATTTTCTTAACTGTCAAGTTTGGGGATATGTAATCAAATCGAATTTCTTTTGGATTTCCATTTAAGGTTGTTCAAAGAATCCATACTATATATCTGTTTGCAGTAGTCTCTCAGATGGTCAGTTCTAATGATTGAGAGTATGCAAATTTTACTTTTTGCACACATACAACAGTTTTTGAACAAAAAATAATCCAGCCAGGTTAGCCTGGGTTAGTGTGCTTGCCTGCTATAACCCAAATGCCGTGGGTTTGAGTCCTGCCAAAGACATGGGTGTTGTGTTTTTCCAAATGGTTTTTCTGTGATACATAAGGTGCTAAATTACACTTGCTCTTGATATATGCTGAAAAACAAAAATACCTTATTCTACTAATGAAAAAATATTTTCACAACTTAAAAATAAATTATATTTTTTACCTTTTTTTATTTAGATTTGTAATATGCAATATTTAACAGTAATTAAATTTATTTGCATGCATACAATGTACGTAATTTGATCAAACATTTTCCAGACAATTACTTATACATAGGTCCTGTAATGAGTACCTGTTCAAAGGGTTTAAATAAGGTCATTGAAGATTCAGACCTGGAATCAAATGAAAAAAATGTACTGTGCCTTTGAATTATTATAGTCCCTAGAGGAAGTGAGTACAAATGTGTGCCAAATGGCTACACAGTCTGTGTGTAGCCATTCCCTCTAGGGGCTTGGGACCATTATAGAAATAAGTAAACCATGGAATCTCTAATGGGCTGTCTGGCTCCAACTAATTGTAATCTGTTCCATTCTGTATTTGCTATATTTCTACTCTTCAATTTAATATTTTATACTACAGCTATCTGGATGAAGCCCGTAGAAAATGCTTATGGTGGTTGGCCAGCATCTGGTGAAATAGATCTTGTGGAAGTGAGATCAAACCGTAAATTAACCACAGCAGCTGGTGTATCTGAGGGCGTTGACAATATGGGTTCAACTCTACACTTTGGGCCGAACTCTTCATACAACATTTGGAGGCTGACTCATTGGGAAAGGTTTGTCTCTTGAAGGTTTCTCAGAATAAACAAATACATACATTTGAATAGTAATGAGAATATACATTGAAACAATATAACATGAAAATTTGAAAAAGATTTTGCCCATGGGTTAGTCAGTACTGAAAAATGTTTTTTATTATGAAAGAGGTAATCCAAAATTCAGTTGAAACTATGCTTCATCTGTGGAAACAATTGATCTTAAGTCTTGATGTTTGAACCCATCCCTAAAAGTAAACCATACAGAGAAGTATCTTTCCAAGAGAAAGTGATTGATATATAAAAAATAAAAATGAATAAATATAATAAGTAAAAGCATTTGTTAACTGATGATTGCTTGGTTTTTATTTGAAATCAATGCCCTTTTTTATTTATCAGGAGTCTGGAGGGAGTAGGTGGTGATTATGGTGATGGATTTCACCTATATGAGATGTCATGGACTGAAAAAAAGATTGAGTTCTTTGTTGATAGAACTTACTTGGGCGGTATTGATGCTCCAGAAGGAGGTTTCTGGAAGCTTGGAGGTTTTGATGAAAATCCTGGAGGGAAGAACATATGGGAAAAGGGTGGTCCAATGGCTCCATTTGACAGACAGGTATGACGAGATATTCTCGAAATTGATTGGCTACTTGCAGTGTTTATAATGATTTGGATAATGATTAATATATATTACTTTTCTGTGCATTTCATTAAACCAAACACACTTAATAATTATGTTATGCATAATGGAGGCATTTGAATAGTAATTTTAGTATATAGAATAATAAAAGAAAAGTAAAAGAAGAATAAGTAAAAAAAGAGATGATTTCTTGGGAAGTAGTTATTTTGGAATAAGACAGCAGTCAGTGAAATAATCCTGATGGTGGAGATTTTGTCTAATGACCTGGCAGTTTAGCCCTTGGTGATGTCTTTGCAGAAGTCACATTTTCAAATGCACAGTTCGTACATTTACCATAATTCTTCTGGAAACTTTAAATTGTGGAAAAGAAATGATAAAAGGGGAAGATACTTTAATTTACTTTTCTTTCTTTTTTGCTTTAATTTTCATCAAATTCTTGAATCACTCAGTTTTTCAATTTATAAAATCCTTCAAGGGGTAGAAAATAATCTAAATAAAAATAACGTCAAGATTTAAATAAAGTATTATACCTTTCATGTAGGTATTCCAAATGAGAAGCAAACTTCCAGTATTTATTATTTTATAAAATTAATTTGTAGAAAATTTATGATTTTATGATTAATTATATCCCTTTATCAATAAATAAGTTCTAGGATTATAACTCAAGGCATTAAACACCTGAAATTGTGATTAAGTGAATTAAGGGAAAACCTTGTGATGCATTTTGTTTCCAAAAACTTGTCTTAAAAAAATAATTTAAAAAATACATATGTTCATAGCCAAGTGAGGCGTGCTATTCTTTGTCAAGGCTTTCAAAATACTTACTTCTCCCTGTTGATGATCACTCATTGACCGAAATATTGATGTGGAAGTTTCTAAATCACCCTTATATTAATAGCAATAGTTTTTCCATTAATTTAATATGAGAATTGAAAAAAACCTTTTTTGTGGTGTGATCTAGTTATCTCTATCATCCCATAAGGAATGACTAGACTGTATTACATAACATATGCAAAAGAAAGCACAAATGTGAAGTCGCTTCAATTAAAAATTGATTTAGAAAGAATTTTATCCTCAAGATGCATTTCAAATATATTTTCACGACATAGCATTGTGACAGAAATAATCAATTAATTGGGTTTATCTGAGTGCAGCTGTATGAATCTCTTAGTAACAATTTTGGCTCAGAACTTCCATGTAACATATATTTGTTTTGTAATGCATATACATTCTGTAATACATATTACTATTCGTGCCTTGTTTATAATTCTGTATTGTATTTAATATGATCTTATGACTGTCTCATCTTGTTGCCTGTTCTGTCTCATATTATTGACTAAAAGAATAATAAATTTAAAAAAATTAATGTAGCAAATAGGTGTGCTGAAATATGTATAGAGAAGTGCAAATGCAATATTTTATAATCTTAAATGTTTTTAATGTTACAAGTACATGAACATGGTGCAAATATGACTTTTAAAAGTACAGATTAGAGGAAGAAATATTGCATTTTATTTGGACCAATGTGGTACTTCAGGCAATATTTTAGAGTTTGCATGTCATAAAAATTTTGGTGTGACACAATGCATATGCTATGAAGAAAAATTATGGATTAAACCATAATTTCCCCGATGTCGGCTAGCTAATACTCAAAAATCCGAGAATATATGTCTAAAGCTATATAATATGCTGCCGAAATCT
>WURS02032800.1:0-11545 GCA_011762765.2 Rhinocypha anisoptera | reverse complement strand
TGGCGACTTTTCCTGCTATTGTTTTTTCAATGTTATGGGATAAGGGCACTGCAATATCTATTAAATAACATATTTTAAAATTACTACTACTAAAATTTACTAAATTTACTATTACAAATTATTATTTATTATTTACAAATTTACTATTTTTTTATTTAGTTTTGTCTTATCATTATTATTATTAATGAATGAATATGTAGGACTCTTCCACAGAATAATCCTGTCCTGTGTAAAAGTGCTAAATCTTCTTTCACATAAATCTCGTAATGTTTTGTGTCAAAAATTCCCACTTGAACAACAGAGTAAAAGGTACCTCCTAGCCGTATGTTAATCTGCATTTCTTTATTTTCATCAGCTCTCACATGGACACTGTATGATTTTCTCTTGTAGGCCATACCACGAAGCAATAATTTCCCTTGTGTCGCTGATGCTGGACACTGGTCTGCCTTGTTTCCGTGGACAGACCATCAAGCTCCTGCAATCACGGTTCTCACCGTACACAAATGAAAAGGAAGCAGCAGCATTCATGATGTCTATAATTAGGCAATCTTTCTTAAATTTCCGTACTCGAACATATGATATGATACAGTATTACCAAAATCAAATACCTTACTGATTTTCTTATGCTTTATTTACACGGATGATAATGTTTTAAACCTCAAAAGTATTGCTTTACTTTCCATATGGAGTAGTCAGCAGTGTATAACAACATTTTTGCTATCTGCAAAATCAGATTTATCAGCTGCATTTTTACTAATAATTTAATTTCTCACGAATAATTTAGCTGCTCATCTGTGCAAGAAATTCAATTGCTTATGCTTTCTTAAAGTGATTTAGGCTTCTTTACTATGAGCTGGGTTGACACATTTTTTGAAACGTGAATTGTTTTCACTCATGAAATGATTGATTTCATTATTTGTTAATTTGTAAAATGCAAATCATAGATGTTGTACATTAAACAGTGCACATAAAAGGAATTTGGTTGCTGTCAAGAGGCAAAAAGTCTGTTTAAAAGTGTAAAGCCTTTAATAGGTTCTGTTTTTTAGTTTGAAAAGAACTCTTGGATGTGCATAACAAGCCTTAATTTAAGATCTTATTTTATGTCAGAAATATTTTTTAAATTTAATTATCACTTCCATGCATAAATTTCATTAAATTCCAATAATATATACATATAAAAAATTTTGGTTCAGAGTATTCTTCCGGTATTTTAATAGTTATGACAATTGTATCAACCTCAATATTTAAATGTCCTGTAATTAATATTGCCCTTATACCTGGTAAGTTACGTTCTTTAATGTAACTCCTGTATTAAACAATCTTGAGGTAAAGGTAAATCATGTGCCGAAGATATTCTGGTGAAGAGAATATTCTGGCAGTCAGTCAGTTGCATTAGAATTATCCCTTCGTTGAGTTAATGTCGAGGCAATTATCTGATTAGTACCATATTGATTCAATCACCGAATGACCCTGAAATTTTATCTTGAAAAATACTTCTAGCAAAATACTTGTTTGAAATTTAGTATTGATAATTGGAAATTCATATTTGTCTCCTTAATTCCTGAGTTAGCTCACACACACTCTCTCACAGAGCTTTGTGAATTATTTAAGTCCTCTTCAGCAATGTTTCCAGTACCCTATGCACTTAAGTTTTGCTCATTGGAGAGGGATATTTGGCCATATATAATCCTCTTTGTGAAAGCTGATTGATCTATATAGTATTTGGGAATAAGGATTGTTTAAAGAGTGAAAAACTGATTACATTTCTTTTCGGTGATTCATAATGTGTGTCAACTGTGTCGGGTTTTTATTTTAGTATTGTTAATGTCAAGGCTGAAAATGTCTCCTGCCTGTCAGGTTGTCTTTAAACAATCAAAATTATATGGAAAAAAATAGCATTAACTTGAGGCTAACATTGGAAATTAAAGGTGGGTAGAGTTACATATTTTATGAATCTTTGTCAAGTATAGATGGATAACAATATCCTGGAAACTTGCTGGCCTATATTTTTCATCTAAATAAGACTCGGCATGTGATATTATGTGAGGTTTTAGCAATGTACATTTATATTTAATGATAATGTTGGAATATATATATATTATCCATCACTAAGCTTTTTCCAGCTGTAGCAATAATTATTAACACAGGCATATCTACGATCATTGAATATTTATCATTTTCCACGATTAAAGTATTTTACCAAAAATAATTGTATATTTTGTATAAAATTTCTTTGAGATGTGAAGTATATATTATTTTTCCTGTGTAACGTACTGTAGGATGTGTGTTAAGCATGTTAATTCTATAGTTGTTGTAATAACTATTTTAAATGTATTATAATTGTACTTGTTGAATAATGAAAAGGAATATTACATGTTGTTGTGTAAACATTAAATGTCAGTTGATTAAATTCACTTCAGATTCCCTCTCTTGTGTCCAGCATGAAGACAAATTCCAGTTTTATGAATATATTATTACTTAAAAAATATACGGGTAATGGGATGTGTTCATCTAAATGGTCATAAAAATGTGTTGGTGAACAATAAAGTTTAACTCTTCAAATGTTCAAAGTTATTCATTGAAATATATCACATATGTAGTATTTTATGTGAACAAATATTATGGTATGTCTGAGTGTACAGGATAAAGTTGAACAATTTAAAAACATAGACATAGAAAAGGGATACAAATAAAGTGTTAACATTTCAGTGGTCTTGCCACCTTCATCAACAGAGAGGAGAAGACTTCATCTGTACAAAATGTTAAAACTTTATTTGTGAGTCTTTTTTAACATTTATCTATTTTTTTAATGTTTAACTTTATCCTGTGCTGTTGCTGTTTTTCCCATGAAGAAATATATTTTATTTATTCATTTCTGCTTTTCCCCATGAAATACTACAAATATCTCAGTGAATAATATTGAACATTTCAGTGACTGTGAATATCTGAGAAATATTTCAATAATTGACTGTGAATATTTCAATGCATGACTGTGAATGTTTGAAGAAAATTTCGATGAATAAAGTTGAATATATCATAATATAACAATGAATTTTTCAAATATGTCTCAATGAGAAACAAGGAATATTTCAGTGGTTAATAATTCCATATACATAAACAAAGTATTCATCCCTAAGTTGTGTTTACTATAGTAGATGGTGTGAAAGTCACTTAGCTCGATGCTCTATACATATGGTGTTTATTTTCCTGTACTGCATGTGGTTTACCAAGAGTATCTAATTTCCAGAAAATTATTCAGCTTTGGTACAGAATTCTTGAGCATTCTAATTAGAATGCTCCAGAGGTTAACCTGTGGACTACCATTGCCTGTTAAATTTTTAATATGAAAAGATAATTAAGTTATTATATGAATGTTGATTCTCAAGGATCCTAAAGATCTTTAAGTTTACCCTTACTGGTGAATTCATTTGGATCACCTTGAAAAAGCATGAACTTGAATAAAGAAAAATGTTGTCCCATATTTGCGCACACATTTATTTCTTTCTTATTGACAGTAATTATGAGAGTCAGATCTTTCACAAAGCTTCAAATATAAAAAAAGGAATTTGCTGCTCAAAGCTGTGACTCACCCACAGAAAAATGTATTGATATGGTATTTAGATAATTTTAGAAACAGAATATATTCCTTCTAAAATAGTTGCTACTTGCAATGTATTTTTAGCAGAACAAAAACACAATTTCTTTTCTCTTGGAAACAATCTCTGAACTTTACAATCCTAGGTGAAACGAATGATGTTGACAGAAATATGTTAAAAATTCTAGTTAGGAATTCCATACACTATTACACTAAATTATTGTCATAAACTTAAGAAAAAATGCAATGTAGTAACACATGCGAAAAGTTAAAAATATATTTCTCATGCCTTAAAGTACAAGAGTTTGTCCCGTTTCTTAGTCGATTTGAAACTGGAAATTTTGCATACGTTGGCAACAAAAAACTGTAACGTTTAAATTGGAATTAGTGGTTGAGTCATGAGGAACACTAAAGAGCGATATACGGATACTTAATCCGAGGAAATCAGAAAGAACTTAGGACCCTGTGACGGCTACGAAACATAGGGGCCAAAAATTCAAACATAAGAGCCGAAAGAGGAAGTCCCTGTACTTGAGTTTTTATCGGGACCTTAAGGCTTTCCATGTTTACAAAGGCTAATTCTGCCACAGGGCCTACTCTCAAGTATGCCGGGATTTCTTCCGTCCAGTCACTGAAGGCCTAGTACTAATCAGTTTTCATACGACCCGAATACTTAACGGTTGGCACCAGTTAGCAAATTTGGTAGCGTTGGCATCTATGTCTTGCATAAATATGATTTCACTGTTAATATTGGCGGTATTTTTTTGCGTGAAATTTCAACAATTTTGTGAATCTCGATGTCTCTGTTGAACCAAGGACCGGAGGAAGATGAATACGCATTCTCTGCAAAAATGGATAATGTCAAGAATATATCCTTTCTCCTGAAAGCGGTTAACTTTAAAGAGGTTAGTTCCATGGGGATAGGTGTAGCGATTTAATGTTTATGTGCGTTGACAATACATTTTACTTGTAGAAGGCAACTTGTTTTGGTACGGAGAATGGATTAAAAGTTACAGTTGAAGATTCAAAATGTACTCAAGCCAATGCTTTTATTCAATCGGACATGTTTCAGGTATTTATAATCAATGTGTTTTATTATTATTATGTGTTTCTTACGGGAACATTGTAATATTTTTATATGTATTAATCAATTTTGTAGGAGTACAATTTAACAGAAGATACTGTGACATTTCAAATAAATCTTTCTGTGTTCGTGGAGTGCCTTAATATATTTGGAAATTCTCAAAATCCTGGATCAAACACGGCTCTAAAAATGTGTTATAAAGGATATGGACATCCTGTAAAAATTCTGTACGTATTTACTCTTTGTCGTGAATTTATTTTTTTAATGAATCCCGATTTTGATTAACGTCAGTTAAAATTAATACATTTACTGACACCTGGCCGGGCTGGTGCCTATTTCTACCTTTAGTACCCATTTGATTACTGAAAGCAGAAGTAGTAAAAGATGATTACCTTTACCACTTCTTTACTAATATCATATTCAGACGATTTCGATATGGACAAAATAAGGATATGGGATAATCTTCTAAATTGATCAGGGAACCTAATTGGAATTTCATAGAAATTTTGGAGGAACATGGTGCCTATGGGTGGATGTTCAATTTGGATTTTTAAACATCTTTGTTAACATAGGTTGGATTAATTCAGTGAGTACAGTGAAGGCTAAGGTTTTGTAAGCTGTAAATGCTTCTCCGTTTATAGTAAACAGTTTGGAAAGTTTGGTAGTTGTTTATTAATAGTTTTAAGGTCACCAGTGTAACGATTAATTGCATTTATGGTCAAAATCAATGTAAATCATGGAGAATGAGGGAAATTTTGTCACATGAAAAAATTTCCCTTGAGCTTCCCTTATCTTAGCCATTGCATTACAGTGTTGATGACCACAAACTGTGTTACACAACACTTCTTTATCCTAATGCCAGTAGAAGCAGATTGTGTTTTAATCTAAGGGTCCCAATTTAAATCTTTGCCACTCAACATAAACATCATCCTTCATGGTCTTGGAGATCATTTAAGTGTGATGCCCCATTATCAACTGAAGGTTCATTTTCATCACCTTCTGTATCTTTTGCTTCCTTCATGTGCGGTTGCTGAATTTGGTTAGCCATCTTCAGTCCACTCTTGCCATTACATCCCACTCCACTCCCTCCTCCACCATGACTTCCCCTCACAACACAGATCAGCCACCATTTCCTTGGCCTCACTCACTTGCCTTATCCCTGCTCTTCCACCTCCACCACTCTTATTTCCCACTTTGTCTTCCTCCTCTCTCCTCGCAATATACCCTTACCATTACAGCCTCTTCACTCTTACTTTCTTGAATTATTCTTCCACCTTTGTCGTTCCCCTTATTTGCTCATTTCTTTTTCCATCTCGCTTTGTAAATTCATGCATCAGTCCTGGCATTGACATCACCATTATTAATAATCACCATCAGCTTTTACAGTAAAACCTACATCTACATTGGCTACTTTTCGTGGAACCTAATAAAATACATTGTCTTTTATGGAAAATAATTTGTGTTCATTACTTATACCTTATACGATGGCAACCTGTCGACATTGGCCACCAATTCTTGGAACCAACCCATTATATTTACCCGTGTACATTGGCCAGCTATTATCCCCCCTAATTTAGAAGATTGTATCTGTACCCCTATACCTCCACTGGGCTGTATTACGAGACCTGAGGGTCTATCACAGATAATTTCACCTGCGAATTATTTTGTTACTTTGTATTTTCTTTGCATTTGTCTTTATTACATCACCAAGATAAGATAACTTACCGAAGATACCCAAAGCTTAGCACGTTCCAACATTAGCGGTGAGAACCATGATAGTACGGAAGTAAGTCATATGTTACTAAGTAGTGGTGTTATCGTATGACTTTGCGTAACAAAGTCCCCCTAAACTTTCAGTGCTTACATAATAAATTACTGGGCCTACAAATTTTCATTAACAGTGACAAATACCATGTCTTCTAATTTAAAGAATATTGTTCACTTATTTCATTTGGTGTGTCTGGGTATTTCCCTGGAGATGATTTTTGTTGTTATTCCACAAGAGTGGTGATGTTTTGATTCTAATGTCTGTGTTTTTACCCTCATTCCCATTTGTTTATGAATGAAGATCAAATTTTTTAATCCTGGGCTGGTGGATTCAATGTTTATCACATTGTTTTCTTTATGTCTTGTCCATTTACAATTCACAGTAAAGTGACTTGTTTGCCTCACCAAATTGGGTAGGATTCTTGAAATAATCCATAATTCAATTTATGATGCACAAATAATAATTACAGGTGATTTCAATTGCAACTTTACGAGAAATTCCAAAGTTTTCCAAATTTTCTAACCTCATTTTACATTTGTGCATCAAACGGTGAACCAACTAAAGTGATTACCAGTACCGGACAATGCCATATCACAGTGAAATGTGTTTTGTGGTGTATTAAAATTCTGTGGAAAAGTACTACATATTTTCTGTCGGTAATCAAAGATATAGAATCAATCCATGAAGTGAAACATGATGCCGTAAAATTTACAACTAAAGTGAGTCCTAGTTCTTGAACTCTTTTAAATAATTGTTTTTTCATTGTTAAAAAATTTGTTTATATTATAATATTTTTATTTTGTTTCCACAATTGCTGCCACTACATTAAATGGGAGTGAAAATTATCACAAGGGGTTTTTCTCATCAAAATGATCCTCATCAAAATATGATAGCCTCATATGATTTGATTCAAATATGATTTGTGACATGTTGATCTTTCAAATGGATAATTTAGTTTTCTAAAGATTAAAATCTGTGGAAAAGTACATTATTCTTTGAATGTTATGGATGTTAGAGACTTCTAATGAAATCATTAAATCCAGGCTGACCTTTCGTGACTGTTTCGACTAAAATGCTTTAGAAAAAGTTTTGAATATTTTTACTTTACCTATGAATATGCAGATTTGAAGAGTAATTAAGGTTAGATGTTATGCGGCCAATCTAAGGTTCATCAAAAACCTACCATAGCCGATAGATTACCCTTCAATGGATACTATTTTGATATCTGTTATCTCCTTATTTTGAAACACCCTTAAAATGCATATTCTTTTGTTAAAAACAAAAAATTCAGGTAAAAATTCATTGGCTATCAAGGAAAATGAGATATCCATTTTTATTTTATAAAAGGAAACTTGATCCATTCCACCCTTTTGGTGTAAAGCACTAAATAACAGATATCACCAAGCTAACAGATATTCTGTTGAAAAAAAACTTTTAGATTGATATTTAGAACTTTAATATTGCTATTTTGAGTGAGCTGTAATTAAGGATTTTAATGCTTACAATATTAGAAATCGTACTTGGCTCTACTGTCTGGAACTCTTTGATGAGCGGACCAGGTTAGCCTGGTGGGTAGTGTGCTCGCCGGCTAACACAAAGGTCACGGGTTTGAATCCCGCCCAGGGCATGGATGTTGTGTTTGTGCATTTGGGTTTTTTCAATGAGTTGAAGAGGTTCGAAATGACCATAGCTGTCGAAGCACCCTATAAACAAAAATACTACTACTCTTTCATGTTTGCCCAAGATAAATAAAATTTCCACAAATTATATTATTTTTTTACGACCAGTTTCATTTACTGGCCTAATGATGTTTTACTATGTAGACAAAACCGATCGTTAAATAAAAGAGTGTGAATTTTGTGAAAAGTGCAAAGCTTTATTTATCTTGTGCAATGTTTACAATATAATACTAATTATTTGTTTGCGTTGCAATTGTCACAGTTTAGAAGAAGGTGGGGTGATCACTGACTGCAGTATTAAGACGCAAGAACCAGATGAGATAATAGACTTTGGTTTCAATCCATCAGACATCTTGAATAAAGTAATTCTTAGATCGGAGTGCCTTAAAGAAATATTTTCTGAAATTGATAGTTCCAGTGACATGCTGGAGCTATTAATGTCACCAGATTCCCCATATTTTCGAATCACAATAATTGGTCAGTGTGTGGAAAGTCAGGTTTGTAAAAATTTTCTTAGCTTGATGTACCATGGCATGTGTTCTGAAGTGAACGTGTATGAAAGATGAAATTTGCATGAATGAATAATGCATGTGAAAGATTTTAATTTGCCCTCTGCAGTGGGCATGAATGTTTACAATTTGTTACCCAAATGTATTTCAGCATCTAAAATGTTAACCATGTTCAAAATGAAATTTAAAAGTTTCTGTTAGTTAAATGTTATTATTCACGATTTTTTTAAAATGAATATTCAACTGACAATCATAAAGCATGAAACAGTCAGTCTTAGTTCTCATGTTGTGTTTTCTTGTGTTTCTTGTATATATCATTTTTTATGCATTCTGATTTATACCTCTGACAAATCCTATACCTACTTTTATCTAAAGCATGGTCTTTGGAGAATAAATTATATTAATACAGAGGTTCCTAAAGTAGATTTTAATTTATATTCATTCACTTTGGTTAATCACAACATCCTCATTATTCAAGTAGTGGCTCTTGTCAAGATGGGGGATTTGTTCTTTTCTCTCATCCAGCATTTCTTTCTAGGTGGAAATACCCAAAGATAGTGAGATGATAGAGTCATTCCAGTGTACCACGGTGGCTATATCCAGGTATGGATAAAAATTGTTAATTTAAGCGTTGTGCATGGAATGTATTTATACTTAAATTCCTTTCCAACTTCCACTTATTCGAGAATTGTGTGTAACATTATTTTTATCTTACACAAGGTGATTTTCAGTAAGCTTTTATGGTTTTGTAAAGAGTAGACCCATGGACTCCAGCATTTGAAGCGGGGATAGGACTTGTTCATTCCAATAACCCCTAAGGCCACCTTCACACACGGTGCATGATATATCATGCGCTTGTAGGAAATGATATTTCATGCATGACGGAATTCAGAGATGAAAATTTGTTTGCATGATATCATGCGCAACCTAGTAGCAATGAATATCATGTACCACGCTACCTGTGTATCTGTCGTTTTGAAAATGCAACCAACTGCAAAATGTTGTACACATCACCTGAATACCAACACGTAATTTACGTACTACTTTTCATTTCTAGTTTTCCAACTGTCTCCCTGGGCTCGATTAAATAATTGCGCATACAACATTTTATAATCTATCTACTGTGATATGCTTCATGATTGTCTGCTTGTCACAGCACTATGCATTAACTTATTACGAGGGCGGTATGATAAGTCTTGACTTTTTGAATTTCCCACGCAGTTACTCCAAATGCAACAGTGCTGCCGTCAACTGTAATCTTTCAGTGGGCATTTTTAATTTTGAGTAAGCTACGTCGTGTAGTTGGTGTTTGTTAGCCATTCAAAGTTTTTTTACAGTTATTTTGAACAATGTTTATACAGTGTGCTTGAAAAATGACCCCCTTTTTTTCTAGTCGTGGAGGGAAGAATCAATAAAGAGGTTTGTAATAACAATATGAAGGGATTGAATGAAAAAAAATTCTGATAGAATAAGAGTCATACTTTTGTGGTCATCTTTTTGAAATTTCAAATGCTTAACTTTATCAGTTCATGTTATTCCATTCAGTTTATGGAACCAGGTTTTCGCATCAACTGGGTTAGCCTGGGGCTTAAGAGGGGCACATGGGTTTGAGAGACCCACACCCAGGGGTGCTTGTGTGGGTGGGTTTGTCCAATAAGGTTTTCTCAATGGTTTGAAGAGAGGTGCAAAATGGCCATAGCTGTCGAAGCACCCTATAAATAAAAATACTACTACTATTAGGTTTTCTCTGTAAATTTGTGACTTGGAGGCATACAACAAACACCTTCGACGTACTTTTACTATTCTATCGCATTTCAATTAACCTAACTAAAACTCAACCTACCATAATATTTTACATGGAATTTTATGTTTATGAAAATTAGAGTCTTACGTACGTGGTAATATGAGGCATTGCCAATATGGAGGAATTCAGAGGGTTGGTAATAATTTAAACAATTTGCTTTTCACTTAATGATTTAATGACACAACTGGTTTTGCTACATCCATAGCATTTTCCAGTAGCTTTTTTACTTGAAAATGTATAACGAAACTAGTGTTGTCAATAAATCATTAAGTGAAAAGCAAAGTGTTTTGATTCTCACCAGCATGAAAGACTTTCGCAAAGTAAATGCCTCTTCCATCAACCACGTGAATTCAGGAAGAATGCATGACTCTGCCCAAATTAAAAATCCTCACATTGTTGTGTCTTGCATGAAAATTGGTTCATCTTTTTTTGAGATTCTAATCCTCAAACTTGGGTCTATATACTTTTAGTTCGGAGAGTAGGTGATGCTATCAGGTATTGATTTCTCATCCAAAAGTGACCTGCTTAAGAAAAGTGTTACATTATTAATTTAATTGTAGTAAGGCATTTGATGTGGGCAGCAGTTAAGCGTTTCTGGCATCTTAAGGAATTAGGTAATGACCTAGGGATAAGGCTCTCTTATTGTCTTAGATTAATAAACATCCTGGCAGAGTGCTGTTAATGTCCAACTTGTTAATAGAAACATCAAGACATTCGAGAATTGAAAGTGAAAATGTTATCAATGAATTGATTAAATGCCACTTTCACTTTCCACTAAAGTCACACATTGCCACAATTCAATTATATTTTAATCATTAGAATTATTTCATGACCATAGTGATGTAGTATTCTCCGGTTATGTTTATTTAATTACTTATTTAATCAACAGGCATTGATCATACATACCAAGAATAACCTGATGACTTTCATAATGAATATAATACAACATTTTGAAAAATAAAAGTATAAACAAAATAAATATAACCATAGAATGCAACACATACAGAAGATATCATAAAAGAAATATAAAATACGAGGGCGGTATGATAAGTCAGTGACTTTTTGAATTTCCCGCGCAGTTACTCCAAATGCAACAGTGCTGCCGT
>WURS02032789.1:0-11546 GCA_011762765.2 Rhinocypha anisoptera | reverse complement strand
GGGAGGGGATTTCTCGCTCTCTCGGGGACTGTCCCTCCCACGTCGTCCTTCCTCCCTCCCCCTCCCATTCAACCTTCTCATGGGCGTCGAAGGCCTGACTCCACGTCAGGGATGGGGAACATTTTGGCGATATTGTGCGGCAAAAATTTATGAAATGAATGGTATTATACTCTTGACTCCCGAGTCAACCCATCTCGTGGGACGAAGATATATAATATTTGATGTAGTTGATTGAAGAGAACTTTACTCTTTGGAAGTCTTTCAAATTAGTAAGGAATTAACAGACTTTGAAATGAAATTTCCGTTGAAAATCCTACGGTGGTGTGGCGGCACACGTGCCTTTCTTTCATCACGCGAATCTTGAATTATTAAATGAATTTAAAATTGAATATTGAATTGAAAATGATTTACTATATGTGTGCTTTGAATGTCAATTGTTTTTTGATTTTTTTATAAAATACATGTAAAAATAAGCCTCTTGACAACCACCGGGGATTGCTGGTTGTTTATACAAGGAGAAAACATAAAGTTATAATTAAGTAGAGTGACCCTTCTGGCTGCGCAGTAGAGAGGAAGCTGTTTCATCATTGAAATCATGTGACTTTTCCGCGGTGGCACGCGATTGGTTTAAACATAAATTTAATACTACACGCCGAACCATTATATACACTTATTGTTGTGCACTGTAATCGCTAATTCAAAATTTAAGTAGAACAGGATTTCACATACAAACAGGGAAATCACAAATTTTCAATTCTAAAAGTACCACAGAACTTTCTAAAACATTGTGACAGCAAAGTCTTACTCAAGTTCACGACGACAATATTATACAATCAAACAAAAACATGAAAAAGCTACAAAAAATTAAAATTCAATTTAAATGCGTATTTGATGGTCCTGTTATTGTATAAGGATTAACTTATTCTCCTGAAAAGATTACTCCCGTGGCATTTCACTCCAACGGAACTCTTAATATAGATAAATAAACAAAAGGTGTAACCATGACAGAAAGGTCATCTTGCATTGAGTCACGTGACCAATGATTGCACAATGCGCAGTATTCAATACTCGCTCTACCTAACTGAAACTCTATGGGAGAAAACGGACCGCCATGTTAAAAGCAACACGCGTTTTCTTTTGCGTGTGCAATTCCCAACACCACAGTGTTATTAAAACTAGTCATGCGGATGAACTTTAACCAATATTGAATATTTTGTAGCGCATAAGTGACAAATAGGATGATTTTATGATTTAAAAACATTTTTAGATGGTGCAAGGGAAAATATGACGAGATGGATGCAATTTCGCAGGAAACCTGTAGCATTGATGAATTACAGTTTTTGGCGATGTAGAATAAGGTGAAACTAAAACGTAATTATGAACATTATATGAATTTTCATGAAACAAAAAGGAAAAAAATATCAATGAAATAGTGAAAAAAATGTTCGTATATAGGTCGGATAGCAGAGGCCACTATGAGACAAGTTCTTTGACTCCAATGCGCAGCTCTCAGTGGGGGTATGTTATTTCAGTCTCTTTGTTCATTGTCCATCTCGGTAATCTAAACAATGCTACCCTTATGCTCCCCATACTTGCATTATTGGAATATGACTCCCTACCTTTCTTGTAAGGCGTCAGATACCAGATTCACGAGTGCCTATAGTAACTTGTTAACACGAGTGTCTGCCTTCTTCTTCGTAGACCTCACTCTCTCCCGTGCGCGAGCCTCATTAACGCCCGTGTCGTCCTCCTCAGGGGAATCGGTTGAGAATTTTTTTCGGAAAAGATCATTCTCCGTTTTCCAGGGGAGAGAGTCACCGCTGGTATTTTCTCGATTTTTCACTCATTCGGTAGGCGAGTGCTCTTCTCTTACTCTCTCTCTATCTCCTTCATAACCTTATTCTTCCCCCCGATGACCTTATCCGAGCCAACTGCGCTGTTTCATTGGAGCAAACACGCTCTCCTTGCTCTCTTGTTCTCTATCTCTCTCTAAAGGACTCTCAATAATTATCTTCCGTTCTCTAACTTCCATCTGTATGTCTCTTTCCTCCCTGCTCTCTCTCTCTCTCTCTTCCATCGCCATTATTTCGATGATGGCCTAACCCAGTAGGGCAGTTTGGGCTCGCCGGCTAACCCAAAAGTCGCTGGTTTGAGTACGACTTACGGAATGTGAGTTGTGTTTGTATAATACGGTTTTTTCCTAGGATTGTGAAGTGATGAATCAATGGCAGAAGCCGTCAGAGCACCTTTCAAGCTAAAGTACAATCATTCTAATATTTTGGTCTTTACTTTGTCGAGAGGTCATTCCCGTGATCCGTGACATGTAGGCTCTGCAAGACAACTGACGGTATATTTCAGGGGGTGAGAACACCAAGCTATTAAGTTTAATCCTCGTACAGACGTTTTCGAGTTCAATCCATTTTTCAATGGTTACCTTAAAGCACTTTCTGCGATCAGAAAGTATCCCTTTAAATCTGTTTGTTTGGGCATCAAGATCTATTTTTCTCTCTCTATCTCGCTCACACACACTCTTTAAATGTGGTCGAACCGTACGTGCAGATTGGTCCACGAATAATTGACTGTAGTATGCTATTAAACTCATGTATTTCTAGGTTTAATCCATTGTCATTTTCCGACACGCTCTATCGACCCCTTCGACTGCGTGCTGTAACCATCTCTATAACGTTTTAGTCGAATGTAGCAGCAATGTTTAACAAATCCTGCCGCAATCAACGCCAAACCTTTTTTATTTCATGAATAAAGCACCTTTTTGATATGTCCTTGGAGTAATTCTATGATATAACCGAAAAATAGTGAAAGCGTATTCCAAATGGGATCTCACGCTAGAGATAGGTTGAAGAAATCGCTCTCTTTTAAATCACTCCCACGCCAACAATGAGTCCCTGATGAAAACCAAGTGTTTCAACGGGCCTGGAATCTATTCCCTCATTCCCTACTCCCCTTCGGACACCTTCCTGCTCTCTCTCCCCACCGCCTTATCTCCTCTGCCCCCAAATTCAGACACGAGTGCATCTGTACTAATTTTCCATACTCGACTAGGACCACGCGGCACTTGTTAAAGCAAGAATGTGCTCAAATTGTGTTTAACGACTTCTTCTGTCTTTCCTAGAAGGGACCAGCAATCATCTCTTGAGCACTGATGCTCATATGTGGGAGAATGTGATCTTCTGAGAGACCCGAAAAGGGGCCCGCGTTACTCGCTCTCCTTTCCTATCCTCTCCTATTGAGGACTTCTTCGTGGGGGGGACGAACCCCGCTCTCTCTTCCCCTCCCCCCACACGTCGCAGATTAACCCTTGGAGGCGAATCACTGCCTCGAGATGAAAATTAACTTCTCGGTGAGCCTAGCGAGGAATACAAAAAATGCAACCCGTTTTGGATTTCCACGTCTCTCCACCGTAATTAGGTCGTCGTCGCGATGACATCTCATCTTCCCTTCCCTTTTTTCCCGGCCTCTTCACTGAGGCCGTTGAGTGCCACTGATTTTAAGCTTCTCAGAAGGAACCGAGGCAATCTTGGAATGCAGAGGGTTAATTTTGACTTGTTTACTCTGCCGCAAGGGTTGCATTGTGGCTGTTCAGCATTCGCTTTGCGTTGGCATGAGTTAATGCATTGGATTTCTAGGTCGCTGTGCTGCAATAACTAGCTATGGGTGTCATTATTTGATACTGGGCTATTTAGTACTTTATTGCCAATTAAAGCTGAAGCCAGTTGGAAATTTAAAAGATGGATAAAAGGAGGGAGGGAAGGGGAGGGATGAATACGCCCAAGGAAGATGGATGACTAATTATTTAGCGGAGGAAGATCAGCCCAGCTCAGGATGGACTCAGGTTGTTTCTTCGTGAACAATCGGCTTTAAAGTGGTGTCTCCTGCTAATAAATATCCCTAGGCCATAATCTCCTGAAATTTTAAATATTTCAAAGAGATTACGTATTACTTTCGGAGAAAATAAAAATGGAGACGATGTTGCTGTGACTTCTGTCTCTTCGCCATGGGTCACTATTGTACCTTACTGCATCTTTCTTTACGGCTCTTCCACGTGACTTTGAAGGAAACGGAGAAGTCCAGTATTTCATCTAAATCATCTTACATTTCATCTTACATGCATAAAAAGTGATGAATGCATGTAAGAAGCAATTTACACTCAATATTGGGCTGTAATATAGTCATAAGGGAAAACAAATTCAACATTCTTAAAAAACACACTAACCCAAATACCTTTCTCTACGGTTGCTGTGAATTTGAAGAAGAAACAAGGGTAATTATATATTCATGAACAAAAACTGAAGAAAAGCGACAAATAACCGGCAGCATCACCTCCGACACCTCACGCAGGTTCCAAAAACTGAAGTTTTATGACACATACGAGAACACAGTCCTAGGTTACTGATGCCAAAAGCGTTTGTGGAAATAATTTGGCCAATCATTTGGCATATAACAAGAAAAAATAATGCGCTTTAAGCAATAGGTAATGGTGACGATTTTTTGTTCATGCCTAGTTCAACGCGCGAAAATTGAGGGTGAGAGTGGAGATCTCTTGCGTTTCCACAAGTGCCCTACCTCTCTTCTTCTCCTCCACTCTGTCCCCTCTCACCTCTTAATCCCAATTTCGCTCATTCAGCCCCCTACTCCCTCCTCCACAGCTTCTCCTCGCCTTTCCCAAATCACCGCAATACGGCTTACCGTTTTATTCGTCGAAGGTAGGACCTGACACTGGGCGGGAGGGGGGACACAGTTATTTCCCCCCTAAAAGGTAGCGGAACCTCCATGCCTCCGCCGCTGATTATGAGCCGCCTTGGCTCTTTTCAGAGGACCGCATTTATTTATTCTTTCTCTGTTTCGCGCCTTTGTTGGCTTATCTCCCAACCAGGATTTCTACCAGGTTAGTCCAAAGGGAAAAATAACTGTCCCCCACACCCTTATCTTGTTAAGGGATCATTGGCACGCCCGTTCTGGACGCTATGATCTTCTTGTTATTTTCTTCTTTGCCACTTCGGCAAATGTTGCCGCTATCTTTCTTTTCTTAACGAGGTCTTCTGCTCTTATTTAGTCTTCTATTATATTCTTCACGAACCCATTATGCTTCAGGGTGTGTGCTATCCACCTTATTCTTCTTTTGTTATTGTACCCCACAATGCCTTAGTTTCCTCCGCTCTTTTCAACACTTCCTCGTTCCTAACTCTGTCCGTCCTCTTGACTTTCAGCATTCTCCTCCAGCGCCATGTCTCGAAGGCTTCTATTCTTCTTTGGTCTCTTTTTCCAATGGTTCATGTCTCTAATCCATAGAGTGCCATGCTCCATACGAATGTTTTCACATATTGCTTCCTTGTTTGGAGTGATATTCTCCAGTACTATGTCTCGAAGGCTTCTATTCTTCTTTGTTCTCTTTTTCCAATGATATATATATATATATATATATATATATCGTCGTCAGCGACAAGGAAGAGAAGAAGATTCTTTGGTCTTTGTTTTCAAAGTGTAAAAGGACACGCAAAATCTCTCCTACTCAAAATTGTACCGACAAATGAACAAAAGATCAGTAATCCCTTTTCCACACGCAACATTCGCATTCATTGCGAGAAATCATTAATCTATACGTTAAAAAACTTTATATTCGCCCAATATTCTTCGATAATTTACGCCAAAGCACTCGGAGAATGGATCCATTCGGGAGAAAACTCACCCCCATTAAAATGAGAACCATATAAGTAACATTTACGGGGAAAAGTTTGCACTTTCACTTTTATATTCAACAAAAATTGCGGTAAATCAATAGTTACCTACTTAAATTTTCGACCGAACTTTTCGGTCAATTTGTTGTTTGTTTCATCTCTCAGAAAAATGCAATTTTCAGGGAAGTTGCGTTTATTTTCAAAACGGAAAAATTCTTCCTTGGGAATAAACGAGGGCGTCAAGGAACACGGGTGCAATGGAATTTATATATATATATATATATATCCCGAGCGTAACAACACGTCAGAGAACAGTTGACCATATTCATTAGTTAATGTATACAATGTTCCGAACGGAATAGGTTATTCAAAAAAAACAAACATGACAACTTTTAGAATTTTTTTTATCTTCAAATTATGCGACCAAAATGTTTCATTTTCTTCCATTATTCCTTAGTCAGAGCGCATCTGTTAGAGAATGCAGTCGCTGAGGACGGCAATTTCTTAAATGGCCCCCACAATCGATACTGAACTGGTTTTGAGCCGCAGCAGAAGTATTTATTACGTCGATTACAGTAAACATCATGTGTTTATGGCACTTTTCATCTAGAGAGATGCTTAGCAATAAATTAAACAAAAAAAACGTTTATTTCTTAGTTTCTCTACCATTCCGTCGTAAATGAGGTCACTGCCTACTCAAAAAAAAAGTGACGTTTCAGAACGTATAGGCCTTTTGCGGCACGCCTCTTAATACACTCAGTTTCTGTTTATATTTTATTCTCCTCATCTATATTCACGATTAAGATTGGCAAAAATATTACTCTTACGGTAAACGTAAATAGGGCGTTCGGAAATTATTGTAAGAGAAAGAGGGGGTATTTTTTAGTAATGGGTAATAATTCAATAGAGTAAATAATAGTAATCTTTACGCTATGATAGAACCTAGCATAAACTCGCGAAATGAACAAGTTTGATGATTGGAAAATGTTTAGTTACTATCGAAAACAAATATTTGGCCAAAGGTTCCTGATACACGCATTATAAATGTTTGAAAACAGGCTAATGCTTTTCCTCTTTTTAGAATCAGAAGTTTCCGGAGTTTTGGTAAGGAAATGATGTAAAATAATCCCAGCGCCAGCGTTTCGCTAAATGTATTTGGTGTCAATAGGACTGATTTTACAACAGGCAGAACAGAAAACAAGAGGAATGATTAATTTGCTAAAATTCGCATGATGGCTCATACAGTATAGCTTACATCTAAAGAGGTCCTGGAATTGGTACAACTATACCTTAGGGCGATTAACCTAAAAATAGTCCAAAATTGTCTGATTAAAATTGGCGGATAAATTATAGAAAATAATAGCTCCGTGTACATGACAATCAATATTTTTTCAGCATCTCTCGTGTAGAAGCGTCAGATGCCCAGCTCAAACTACGAATTTTTACGCTCGTAAGCCATACGCTTGTAGAAATTTTCCCTTGTGAACGCAAGCTGGCGGTCACCATGGTAAATTTTTCTACTGCGTTTGTAAAACGATGCTTGGCGTTAGTTGTCGGCTTCCGAGCGCTTATGAACGCATGTAATAGTATTCAAAATGGAGGAAACGAGAAAGAATTTCAGCAACGAGGAGGTGGAATTGCTACCGTAATTGTATGGGAGGGAGATAGTATAGACAAGGTTCGTAGAGTTCGAATATGTCCACCCTCTACTTCTTGCAGGCTAGCTTCTTCTTCTCCTTAGAATTGCCGCCCTCTGCAACGCCAAACGCTGATGAAGGTTGACGATTCAGTTTATATTTATAAATGATGTTGGAAGTAAGCAATTGTAAATTCGCCAATAAGAGCTCTCACACGGTCCAAATTCTTCATTAAAAAATATTCTCCATCGCAAAACTCTCTACATGGTTCCGAGTCCTTTAATTCAATAGACTATCCACAATTCGTGAACCTTCCACCAGGAGACACTGGCTTCTACGAACGTGAGACTTCTTCAATGAGAATGCTAGTTATAGACAGCTTTTAGAAAAAAAAAACTCGTGTAGAACAAATTCTAAACAAGTGAAAAACAACTTCCGTTCTGTCAGTGTATTCCGGAAATTTAAATAGAGATATCATGGACGCGATGCAGTGTACCCTTAAAGAAAAAAAAACCTTTCTTGTGGATAAACTAAGTAAAACAACGTTGAATGTAACGTAGCCTAAGTGTCATTATTTTGCCTTTATCGAATTGCTATAAGCATGACCTAGTTTGGTATTATCCTTTCTCTTTTTGCATATTGGTCGAGATGAACCATTTCTTTGAATAGTCTTTTTTCTGTAAATGAGATTCGGAATCCTGGACAAATGTATGGAGGAAGTCAAATGTGTGAGACACGTTGAAGTTATTGTTACGAAAAGTCGAGTGGGTCCATCCCCAGCTCGAGTGGAAGGTTCGAGAAGTGCGGGAAGACGAGTATAAAAGGACGGTGCAGCGGGGCAGTGAGTGTGCGATTGCGGACGGTGAAGTCAGTGGCGAGGGCGGTGGGAGTATATTGACGATATCTGTTTTAAGAAGGGCAGAATAAAAGATAGAAAAAACACCAGAGTTATTCTTTGTACGATCCCTAACCCACCCCGTGACAGTATGAGCGAATAAAGCACCGTTGTTTTATTCCCGGATTTTAATACAGACGTGTGTTGGGTTATTCTAGCTTTTTAAGTGCTGAGAGGTTGAAAGGTGGAAAACAATTCCTATTTTATCTCGTATGGATTTCTTAAAGGCGAAAGAGAGAGGAATGGTCGATAATAATCTGAGATTTTTGTCGAAATATTGGCGGGGGAGGTGAGCGGACGGTGAGGTCTTAGCCTTGTTTTTTGGCGATCACCAATTGTTGTTCGGGGGAGGAGTGAGCATTGAAACATATGGCCGCTGCGGGCTATTTCTCTCATTTTTATCTCACTCTTGGAAACGAAAGAAACTCTTTGTCGGTCGATAGCCAATTACGTCGATTATCGTAGCCCGCAGCCTTGCTTGGAACCGGGTTAGTCGAATAAGCGTTCGGCGCAAGGCCCGAAACACGGCGGCAAATTGTGGAGCAGGAAAATTCGTGGTCGAAGCCGAATTATCCCGTCACGCACCAGTGGAAATGGGGAGGATTTCATTATGCAGAAGCAGGAGGTTTCATGTTGGTAGAGCTACAAGTGAAATTTAAAGAGGAATTACAGTTATGTGGAAGAAGGTGTTTAATACGCAAACATCATATTTTCTCGAGTGAATCCTTTCTCAAAATCCTAAAACCCACCGTGAAGAAGTAAGAATGTATCAGTCAAACTCTAGGTGAGATTGCGAGAGGAGAGGTGAGCTATTGGCTATTGCTTCAGGTAAAAGGAAGTAACCTGTAGCCGACATAATGGGTGAGCTGGACACTCCTTGTTAGGAGTTAGACTCAAAGAGGTCCGGACGGTGCCAAGCTTACTTTAGCTGATACAAGGGGTGATTCAAAAACTGCGCATCGATATTTCGGTCAGACGGTGACCATCGACGGGGTGAAAGTATTTTGAGATCCCTGTCAAATTTAAGATGGGCGATTCCGATTCGATTCACTCAGAAATCGATTATTTTAATACGATTCCCGACTATTTTGAATCGATTATTGCGATCCGATTCTGATTCGTTTCCTTTCCAATTCGATTCAGTTCCGATTCCGATACAAATCGATTCGAATCATTTGGTCGAATCGATTCATTACTTGAAATCGATTATCTCTACTGTCAAAGGATAGCACATGATGGAACACTGCACAAGTGACAATTGTTTGTTAGTAGTTGCGTGAGGGGAGATGAATCGACTTCCTTTAATCTCACTTGTCGAGATGGATTCTAGGGTTTCTGGCCCACCAATCAAATGACCATATTTCAATCCCAATCTTATTATTTCACCCCATATTTTCCTTAGTTTCAAAATTTGACAGAAAATCGATTAAATTTCTTTGTTTAGATAAAATCTTTAAGGAATTTTTACAATTGACCCTATTTTCAGTTTGCGATAGATGACGTGTCTTGTTTACTTCGTTCTCATTTCACCTATTAATGAATTCAAATAAGCGTTTTTTACAGTTGGTATTTCAAATTTACATTCGGTCTATATGTATTCGGCTTACTGGTCATTTCCCCTGCCCTATCTCCCCCGTATCACCCCGCCTATCCCTTAGGAAGTGTTCCATTATCTTCGACTCACTAGTAATGTCGAACACATAGATATAAAATTTAATTTTTCCTCCTACAATTAGGGATCAAAATAAACAAATATGATCACAAGCTTGGAGGTAATATTTGGGGTAGCTAATGCATATATGTTTATTGTCTTGTATGTTTTTTTAAGATTAAATTTTCATTGATTTTGCATGATATGTACTTTATTTTGTCATTGAAATGTTTGCATGCAAGTAGTTTCTCTCGGTAGGAATTATATCTAATATATGCACGTGGGAATACATGGCTGGTGATGTCTCACCCACCCCCTGCCACAAGCCCTTGCGGCGGTTTCCAAGGTATTTCGTGGATGTAGTAATTACAACAACCTGACTTAAGAGTTCTCCCACTAACGATTGCTTTGCTAATCCCCCCCACCCCCAAATGGCACTTAATTTTTCATCATCTGCTTGCTTTGAATGATATTTGTTTTTGTTTGTTATCCACTGTATGCAATTATTATCCATGATTTTCTTATCACTATTTATTGCTGTTATTCGTTCAATATGATTAGCCTTATTCTGTAATTGCATCACTTTTGAAATAAATAAATATTTATTTTCTTGACATTTATCAATAATAATGATATACTTTCCATATATACGTGATTATACAGGTGATTCCTCACTTCTAGTTACAGCTGTTCTGTGGTCATCTTGCAAATGCCCACTATTCCCTTTGGTTTCTTCCTTACTCTTCTATCGGCAGCCATCATCTTCTTCGGCCAGGTATCCATTTCTTTGGGCTACTAGGACCTTGAACCAGTTTTACTTCCCTAAAAAAAATTATTCCGTGAAGCATAAATCGCGTCACTTTCTTCGACTAGTCTACCCGTGCCGAATTTGTAGGAGCGACCCACGAGAATCGAGACTACGAGTATTTGGAATCCGTCCAGCATGAGACTCCAGTTTATGGTCCCAAACGACCCCGTTCGCAGGAAGCGGCCCGGAATCCGTTGATGACTAAATGCCGGTTTACATTTAACATAAGAACATAACGTAAGAACTTAACTCAAGAAATTAAGAGTTGAGCACATGCGTGCGAACGAGACCGTTCACAATACGCCTCTTAACATAACTTATAGAACTTAACATAACGCGAATGATGGCCCATGTTAATCTTTTACGTCATTTCCTTAAGTTGCCCAATCACGACGGAGAGTGAGTTCTTAAGTAATCCAATCACAAGCGTTCTTGGCGTGCACACTAGTTCCAACTGTGGCCAGAAAGTGAAGTACCAGCATAAACAAATCTGAAACAAAACATGGAGTCTGTGTTAATTGATTTACTGAAAAATTAAAATTACGTTCGCATCTCAATTCCGAGCTTCACCGCAATTATTTCCGTCAGTGTCTGCTAGTAGACAAAACAAGGGAAAGTGAAAACATTCTCATTGGTCAACTTAGAAAATGAATGACGTTATCTCATTTTGTTGAACTTTGAAACAAAGGCCATTATGAAAGATAAAACATTTAGGGCTTAAGTTATGTCTAAGTTACGTCCTTAAGTTATGTTCTTATGTTCAGTGTGAACCGGCCTTAAGTCAACGCGTCGGAGCGGCCTCCTGACTGAGGTGCCTCCCCATCCCCAGGACCCCTCCACCCCAGGCACCGCGGGTGATTTC
>WURS02032788.1:0-26775 GCA_011762765.2 Rhinocypha anisoptera | reverse complement strand
CCAACTAAACTGTATAACAGAGTAGAGAATCAGAAATTAAAAACGAAAATAGAGCAAGAGAGAGAGAGAGAGAGAGAGAGAGAGAAAGAGAGGGGGAGAGAAGAGAAAGTCTTAATCTAGATACTGAAAGTAAAACCAACCTCAAAGAAAGTTTCTATAAAAACGTTACTTTGATAGTGCATTAAAAAAACTTCCGGAACTCTCCTATATGTAAAAATACATAAGATTTCCTTAGCTTTCCTTTCTAAATCCTTACTTAATCCAACTAAACTGTATAACAGAGTAGAGAATCAGAAATTAAAAACGAAAATAGAGCAAGAGAGAGAGAGAGAGAGAGAAGGAAAGAAGAATCTAAAACAAAGAAGCAATCTTACAGTAACTTGGTGTAATCTATTGAATTTAAACACTTCATTTGTGTTGTCTATTATGTGATTTATGTCCAAGAAAGACATTTAGTTTGCAATAAATAAAAATCGATAACAATAACAAATAAACAAACCAAACAATAGATAGATAGATGAGAGAAAATGAGATAAAAGTTTGGTAACTGCGTAGTAGCTGTTGATATGTGTGTGTGATTGTGCGAAACGAAATATTGCACACCTAGCAACACAAGCACCTACATGTAGTTAACACTCAAAATGTTCTCTATCTTTGACAGTACAAAGAGGCCTTTTTTGAGATATGGCCAGAGGTAAGAGCGTGCGCCTGCTCTATGGCGATTTATAATGAAGGTCTTTTCTTGAAGCAGACCAATTGTGTTGGAGTGTTGCCGGTACTTTTGCATCATGATTTATGATGCAACACGTGATGGTGTGTGTTTTAGGTGAGTTAGGTCTTACCGCCAGAGAGCGCATCATTTTACACCACAAATGAGCACCAGTTTTTTGGTTAGTGGGATGCATAAAAGCTCAGTGTGTCGAGTGACAGGAGAGCATCAGTCGCCAAGCAGCCCATCACCAAGTCGCTTCTCTCTCTTTCTCCCCTTCACTTCTCTCACTCTCTCGTCTTTTACTTCTCTCTCTCCTTTTACTTCTCTCTCTCACTCTCTCCTTTTACTTCTCTCTCTCACTCTCTCCTTTTACTTCTCTCTTTCTCTCTCCTTTTACTTCTCTCTTTCTCTCTCGCTGTCCGATTACTTCGTGGACCTTGAAACCATCTTTGGATCCCATCTATCACCTAGAAACGATGCATACCGCGGAGTACGATTTTTACGAGTTCGAGAACGACAAGCACATGTTCTCGGGCCATTCGGGAAAGCAACGGACCAAGCGCGAGGTGGCCACCCGAACCAACCGGCCGGACCCAAGTGGACACTGTCGAAAGCTGTTGCGTAAGATGCGCAACACCGAGATCAAACGGGCCAAGCGTGAGGTCAAGGTGTCACGTGCTGTGGACTATCGAGGCAAGCGGCCTCAGGTTGTCTTCTAAGGCGTTTCATTTTGGGCTCAACCTTACCTCGTGAAGACTTTGGTCCCTACGAAGTCAGGTGAACTCCACTCTCTCTCTCTCTCTCTCTCTCTCTCTCTCTCTCTCTATCTATCCCCCCTCTCTCTCTCTCCAACTCTACTTTAGCATTTTTATGCAATGATTTCTTTATTATTATTATTTGTTTGTTTATTTATTTATATATTTATTGCACACTCATTTGAAATCAATGCCAGCTAGCCAGCTTTATTATTTACTCACATTTCGAGTTTTATTACTCATGCCCCTATTTTGCACACCACTATTATGTTTTATTTGATTTATATATTTTTATTATAGCTTTAAATGTTATTTATTTTTGAGAAACAATAAATGTGATAACAAAGAATATATCCAATTTATCTGTTTTTATATGTGTGTATTTAAGAACACAGATTAAGTTGTGTTTTTATATAAAAATGTATTTTTACTTCAAAAACAAATATTTACAAAATACAAAATGAGCAAATAAAGAGCAAAATAAAAAATATTGGCTTGCTTTGGCAGTTAGAAAAAATCAATGTGTCGACAAACACAATTCGTCGGAGAAAATGGGAAAAAGAAGAAATCTGTTTAGACTGTCATTAGATTCATTACACTGTTTGACAGTGTGAACGTATATAGTAGAAGTGGCAATCGTAAACTCAAAGTTGAATTTTTGGTAATCCAGATTCAGGTGTTTTTGGAATGAAAAGTGGTCTATATGTAGAAGGACTTGGGTTTGGTTTGTTGTCGTCGTTGGGGCGTGGCGTAGAGTGGCATCGAGTCAACCGAGATGCTTCCCGCTGATTGACTTCGTTGCGACAGTGCCGCAGTGTACATCTGTAGATAGCTGATTGTGTTCGATAGATTTTATGGTAAACATTTAATTAGTTTCATGTTGAAAAGATAACTTCTAAATAAAAACAATTTTTACAAGAGAACTGGCGAGAAAGTGCCTCTTGTAAAAAAACGGCGACAAAGCCGCCGATGTCAAACTTTAGTAATTCGAAAGAAATATGCAAAAAAATCGAATCGAATCGAGTGAGAATTGGAAAAATTCGAATCAAATTGAATGAGAATTCAAAGAGTTATGCACAATATTCAAATCGAATCGGAATAAGATTCAAATCATAACACAGAAAGTTAGATTCGAATCGGTTAAGCACAGTGGAAATAGGCCAACTTTCACAGTACAAAAAAGTAGCAGAAAACAAAAAAATAAACAGAACATTGAACAAAGAAAATGGACAATTACGACCATATTATGGCAACATCCTACTCTACGGGGGCCACCACTGGTAGCGCACTGGTGGGTGGAGCATATGGTCTCATATGTCTCAAAGTGTATCTTTGCCACACACTTTACATGGAGAAAGTGGTTTGATTTAAAGGAAAATTCGAACAGTTATGCACAACATTCAAATCGAATCGGAATAAGATTCAAATTATAATACAGAAAATTCCATTCGAATCGGTGGTGAATTCGAATCACAACAACGAAAGTTGGATTCGAATCAGTTAAGCACCGAGGAAGTAGGGTAACTTTCACAGTACAACAAAAAATGGCAAAGATCATACTTTTCACTAATATATATATAGGAGACTATTCCCATTAGACAAACTAGACTAAAACATTGCAACATTAAGTTCAAACGCTAAAGCGCCGTCTGCCTCTTGTAAATAAAAAAACGGATCACAACAGTGAAAGTTAGATTTGAATCGTTAATGAATTCGAATCACAACAACGAAAGTTAGATTCGAACATCGAAAGTTAAGTACAATAGAAGTGTTACAGTGGAAAAAATGTCGTGAAACGAAAAAATTGTCTGAAATGACGACGCCCAAAGTCTATCACGCATTAATATAGAGTAGATAGATAGAAGTAGAAGTAGATACCTGGTGTGCAATGAGTTCTGCGAGATTGGTCTCGGTGGTGCATCGGCAAGATTGGGTTGACTCTGGTGGGAGACTTCTCTTTGGTAGTGGTGACGCAGTGTCGAGGTGATGGGTTGTGCCACTGACAATGAGGATGATCCCGGTGGCATCACCGAACCGAGACTGGCCGCCGAGTAGGCTCGACCCAGCAGTGCTTTGCTTCGTGCCACATCTTCCAGATGAGCAATATCACACAACTCTTGGTAGTTGGAGAGCACCGCCACAAAGCCGAACACATTGAGGGCTAGCAGAAGAAGCCAGATGACCAGCATTGCTTGGTGGTAGCCAAAGTAGAGATCCTACATATATGTTTTATTAGTAATACAAATATACCTAATGAAAAAAATGATTCACAATTCACGTGAAAGAAAAATAGAGAGTAGATAAGGGTGTAACGCCAATCATGAATATCTTATAGAGGGGTAGGCGGGGGGGAGGTAATTCAAGATCACGAGAAAATATGTTTTTAAACAAAAATAAAAAATAATACAAAAACTTTTTAAAAGAAAACTTGCGGAGAAAACTTAGTAAAAAAATTTAAACGATTAGACCGAATCAAACTTCAAACGGTTTGATGGGTTCAACCCAGCCCAATTTTTGAATGAAAGTTTAGTTTAGTTTAACCCAATTTGTTGATATCACATGAGATTTAATGAGGGAGGGGGGTATATGTCATAAAATCACAGTTTTCTCACTGATAGGGGTACCGGAGTATTTAAAAAATGTTCTATAGAAGATATATCTCACGTGATTTGTGAATCTCCCCAAAGTTAGTGGATACTTGCATTAGCAGTGGATTGGAATACAAGCAAAACAAGCCGAAGCACACTCCATGCCACCATGGCACGCATCCATGGCAAAAAGTCCGATTCATACTCGCGACGCAGCGCTACCAGTAGTTTGACAGTGGTGACTAGCAAGAAGAGGGCACCGAGGAAAAGTGCGATAGCGGAGGTCATCAAAAGTCGACGAACTTTGACGTGGGTGTGTGTGGAATGTATAACATGTGTCAAACGGATTATCGAGGAAAAGAAGAGAAGACAAAAAAACATGTGAATGGCATTGGATTGCGTCACCGAAACCTTGCATGACTCACCATGTTGGTTTCCACTGTAGACGAAGAGAAAGCTGAAGCCAACGCTGCGAAAGTAGCGTGAACCGGGTGAAGCCAGCGCCAGGCAGTAGGTGTCGACAATCGACAATGACATCTGCAAAAGGCACTGCAGCTATATTGAGAGAGAAGAGAGAGAGAGACAAACAGACAGTCAATTAATGAGCATTGATTAGATCAATATATGATGAACACATTCTGTAAAAGGACTCTCATCACTCAGCAGTCAGTAGAGTGTATCATATGTCACACAGATTGTTTCATCACAATACTTTTTATTTAGATAGAGCATCTCGAAAACATCTCTTTGACTATACTTAAGTTGCTAAAGGGGGATTCTGAGTTCCTTACTGTCGTTCTATTTTTCTCAAATTTTTACATTTAGAGGTTCTTCGAGATGCTCTATCTAAAAAAGTATTTTGATGAAACAATGACCCGTATTCATTTGTCCCCCTTTAGGTCAACTTTTTAGGGTTAACTTCGACATATTCATCTGTCCTCTTTAAGGTTAATTTTAAAAATTTTAAATGAAGTTAATTGATACAAACTGGTTTAATTGAACTAAAATATTGTTGAGGTTAACTGTCCCTTAGGTTCCCTTAGAGAGACAGAAGAATACGAGCCAATATCTTCAACAATATTCGAATTCAATTAAACCAGTCTGTATTAATTAAATTCAATTAAAATTTCCAAAAGAAGACAGATAAATCCGAGCCAATGTGTGATTTATGTTACAAGTGAGTCGGCGTGAGAAAGTGAGAGTGATTAAACAAAACAAAACAACAACTAACGATACAGTAGAATGCAACCCACTGGCTGCCTCGTTGCAGATCGACAAAGTGAAGGTGAGGAAGAATTGGTCGTCGTTGCCACCACTTGAGCGGGACCAGTTGTGCCCGGGATCGTGCCGGAGCCAGTGAGGTAGTGCTCCGGGCTGCGAGGTGCATCTCTCACTCACTTCCGGGTGGACACCTTTTTTCTTAAAAAAACCAGATCAACAGGTCTGTCCAAGGGCGATGCTCGCGGAAGAGTGAATCTGAGCAAACCAACCAATTGACGAGCACAGAGAAGCAGGCATGCATGGGTGGTGTGCCAGTAGTGCCACTAGTGTATATGCTATGTTAGCGGTGGTGAATGAACCATCCAGTGCAAAGTGAAGGAGAAAGTGAATCCCGAATGGTGTGTGCACTAGTCGCGGTTGCCGTAGACACCCTAGCTGGCGCACTCTCCCAAATGACTCCACACCACCACCACCATAGACACACTTCATCCATAGCAGATCGACACCGAGGTGACATCCACACTATACCAGTAATAATAATGTCATTTGTTGTTGTGTTTGCATTCGTCTCTTCACCACAAACAAGCCACTGTGTGATCCACATCAACCACAGAGAAAGAGAGAGAGAGAGGTAGACAGGTCGAGGTTAAGGCACGTCACCAATAGAGACAACCAACATCGCCAACTGGCTACCGCGTGTTTGACAAGTTCTCTATGAACTAATATATTAATCAATATATCACTAATCACACAGATAGTATCTAGAAAAGCATTTTTTTTAAATAATACTAATACTCTGAAGCGCTGTCTGCCTCTTGTAAATAACGGCAGCTGAACCGACGAGGTCAAACTCGAGTAATCATAATTCGAAGTAATATTCAAAAAAATTCGAATCGAATCGATTGAGAATTAGAAAAGCTCAAATTCGAATAAAATTGAATAAGAATTCGAAAAATTACGCAAAAAATTCGAATCATAACACAGAAAGTTAGATTCGAATCAGTTATAAATTCAAATTGCTCATCACAACGAAAGCAAAATTCGCGTAAAAGTAGCGTCACTTCAAACAATAGACGGAACATTGAACATCTGAACATAGAAAACCACGAACATATTATTCTTTAATTATTAGTTTTATATTAACAATTTAATAACTTTAACAAAATAATACTAATCTGTAGAAAGAAAAAAATTGTAAACTCGATTAAAAATAATAATCCGCAAGACTGTCCTGTCGAAGGGAAGAGGCTTGAATGGTTAGCTCGTTAATAAACCTTGCAGAATTGAAAATCTCCATCCACAAATGATATGGTATTGTTTGAAAGTGCGGATCGAGACGAACAACTTGTTCAAAGTTGTCGTGAATGTAGAAAACGAGATAAAAGTGCAACTTAGCTAAGTTATCATTCGTCTTCATTTTGTTCAGTTTGTGAATGGATATTTTTTTCATCTGAAACACATCATAAAGTAAGTGGATAAACTGAAACCAATGGACGCAATTGTCCGGTTGAATGTGAGAGGTGATGATAGCTTGAGAAAATCCTGAACAACCGACCCAGTTGGGGTTGACTGCCAAGGCATACATTAAGCTTGGGGTGGTGGTTTGCTTACTGAGAAAGTGGTGACAACACTCGCGAAGAGTGGGTTCCTCGTAGAGGCACGCCAGGAAGTAGAGGTCAAGAGCCCAATCGATGTTGATCCACGCATTCTTGGTGTAGACGTACCGGAGAAAGGCAAACAAGGCTGCATACGATACGTTTAGGCTAAACTTTAGCTGAGATTCCAAACTTGGATAATTTACTTGCTTATCGCAAAATTGAACAAAAGTAGGTACTTGGAGACGCAGAAAAGGTCGGCTCACATAAATCAACTGTCTGTGACCTCTAGCCTACAAAAGCCACAAACATATAAGAGAGAGAATTGAGACAAAAGACCATACTTTAATTACGTAAGTAGTTTAGGGGAAGGAAAAAGGTTTAAAAATTTTCCCACTATCTGCTTACCAAGGGGGTGAGGGTAAATTCAAATTCACGTAAGCATTTTCGTTTATCTATTACTTAAAGAAAATCTGTTTTAAAAATCCCATTTAACATATATTTTGTACAAGAGCGCCGGCGCTAAAGCGTCGTCTACTTCTTGTACAAAAAACGTCGAGGTCAAACTCGAGTTAATTCGAAAGGTTATGCAAAGAAATTCGAATCGAAGTTCGAATTCCGAATAAAATTATTGGAGAATTCCAAGATTTATGCACAAAATTCGAACAGAATCGGAATCAAATTCGAATTATAACACAAAAAAAAGTTAGATTTGAATCGGTAACGAATTCGAATCATAACAACAAAAGTTGGATTCGAATCGGTTAAGCACAGTAGAAGTAGCCTAACTCTCACAGTACAAAAACGTGGGCGGCAGAATACCAAAAAAAATGACAGAAAACAAACAATAAGACGTTGTATGCTTAGTACTATACTTTGTTTTTTTTGAAATTGAAAATGATTGGTCTATTCTTACTAACAGCTCACAAAGGGGAGGGGTCCAAAAATCACATTTTTTGCTTACGTAATTAAAGTATGACCTCCAAAACACCGCAAACCTTACCTTAATCTTTAAGTCCTGGCATAAAAAGGAAGGGTTATTGAAGGTAATCGACCACAAAGTCGGATCGGGTTTGGTGAGACACTCGGGTACCGAAATCAAGCGATGAGTGTCGTGACTGGTACTGTAGAGTGCAAACACATCGGCCAGTGTGGCCACCGAGTCGATTGGTGTCACCAAGTGCGACAAAGGATTCAACAAGTAAGTCATTCCGCTCTCTGACCTCAACACCGCAATTGTTCTATCTAGCCCACTATCGATGCTCGTAATTGGCTCGAGTAGAATGTGAAAAGGAAATGTAGAATCCATAAATTGTGGATAACGTGAATATTTGATATGAATCATCAGAGCTTGAGACGAACTCCCTTCGAAATGAATCAAAGTTTGTTCTGAACGATCATCCAATTGGTTGTATGGAGTGGTTCTATGGTTTTTAGGAAAAATAATGTGACACTTGCCATCGTCGGTGATCGCCACTAGACGAGAGTAGACAAGTGAAACCTGGGAAAAGGTCAACTCGCCAGGCAAGCAAAGACGAGTTGGCTTGATTAAACTCCAATCACATCCCCAAAGATAGATCTGTCTAGATCGAGTGACGGCCATCGAAGCGGTCTCGTTGCACTGCAAATCGACCACCTCGAGAGTGGACAAACTAGGCACCAGTGTTGGTCTCCATACGAACGGTTTCCAGCGGTATCCATAGTTAAACCTCGTCTCGGTGTTCAGGACACCAAGCAGAGAGAACCAATTGCCTCCCCAAGCATAGACCGAGCCATCGAGAGCCAGTGCCAGCACGTGATTACGACTACAGCACACTAGTTGGATTCCTTGTTTCAAAAGTTTTCCCGCCGACTCGTAGCATTGCTTCTCGAGTCCCAACTGTCCATATTCGCTTCTGCCATAGACATAGAGATCGCCCGACTCGGTAAGAAGCATCAGTGCCTTGTCACAACTGTCCACTTGAACCACGGTGCCGCCATTCACGTTCACTTCAAAGCGTTGATCAATCTTTAAAGTAGAGGTGAGATATGGATAATGGTAGACACCACCCGATTTGGTGAGGAGCACCACCGATTCGCCTTGGTTATACACGAAAAACTTGTCCAACTCTTTCAGCAGTCTGGGCTCGATGTTGAGCAGCATGGGCCACAGAAATATGTCTCCCACCTCGAACTTCATCGACACCATTTTGCGAGTGATTGATCTCAAAACAACGAGAGTCAAGAGAAAGAAACCAATTTAAATAAATCTCACAAAACAAAGATCACATTATTTTGAATTCTAAAGTCAATTAGAATAAAAAATAAACAATGCATAGAAGTGACATCTAGCGGAAATAAGTAGAAATGACTCATTACCATAGCACACACTCATTCCGGTTTGGTGGGAGTAGCAAAGCACAGTGTAGAGTAAGGAACCGTACACCGAGAACGTACTGTCACTCACTCTTACTCTGTTTTTGACACTCCCACCAAAAAGGAATGAGTGTGTGCTATGCTCATTACAGTCTTTTGCTTTATTCGAACTGGGCGAATAAAAAGTTGACAACGAATATATAGTTAAAAATGATGATGACAATTGGTTTAATTTTGATTAAACATTGATTCAAATGATATGTGGGGCAAAATAACCAAAATATCTAAATATCGCTAGAATTTGAAAAGAACCAATGTATACTGCTCCTGATCAGTCTAAAGCACGTTAAAAATTTAAACATTCATTAGTATAATAAGTTTATTAGAAATATAAGCAAACAATTGGAGTCATATTTAAAGTTTTTGGTAATCAAAGGTCAATTTAGAATTCCCTAATTAAAAACCCTCCAAATCCGACTTTTGTTCCTTATTCGAACCACCCTCAACATTCATTATAATTAGTAATTGATTATTATTTGTTTAAATTAATCACACGACAACAACTAATCAAAGTATATTTTTAAAAAACTTTAGTTTTGCTACCGAAAAATAGTCAGTCTAAAAAATGTTCTCCTAAATTTAGCTTTAAATATGGGTCTAAACTTAACCAGCATTTTTGTTCGGGAAATTTCTTATACACCAGTTTGTGTTGCACCCACATTCAAGACCAGTAACACAAATCAGTGTATGAGAAAGTTCTCGAACAAAAATGCTGATTAAGTTTAAAGCCCTACTTTAAAGCGCATTATTTTGGTTGAAGCGTTTGGCAGCATTGAAGAGATTCGACCAGTGGTGAATATCAATGGTGAAGTAGTTGGGATCGCGAAGAATCACTTGTTCAATGTGATTGGCCACGTGACTTGTGATCAAGTGAACCAAGTCACCACTCTTCTCATCGATGGCACTTTTCATCGAGCAAAGATGCTGGTAGAGTTGACAACAGTCACGAGAGGAGCCAATGCGCCACTTGATGAGCTCTAAAATCTCGACATCACTCGGGTCGCAAATCCAGACATCGAGCAAATCTTCGATGGTGATCTCGTAGCGAAAGTAGTCGACACACTTTGTTACAAGATCATCGTATTGATAGTGTAAAGCAAGTCGGTGTAGAGAGCGAGCCCAACTTGACTCGATCCACAGCTTCTCGGTGTAGATGTAACGTAGGAAAGCAAAGAGTGTGGGATAATCCTGGTCAATCAGGTGGCAGAAGATCCGATTTACGGGTTCTTTTTTGGCAAAAACTGGCACTTTGTTGCGTATGATCGTGTAGTTAACATAGAGCCCCTTAGAAGCGTTGGAAGCCTGTAAACAAATTTAAAATATTTATGACACATTTCTCCTATATATTAATGAATAAAATGGTCGTGGTTTTCTATGTTCTATGTTCGATTTTCTGTCATTTTTTGGTATTCTGCCACCCACGTTTTTGTACTGTGAAAGTTACGCTACTTCCACTGTGCTTAACCCGATTTGAATCCAACTTTCGTTGTTGAGATTCGAATTCGTTACCGATTCGAATCTAACTTTCACTGTTGTGATTCGAATCCTTAATCGATTCGAATCTAACTTTCACTGTTATAATTCGAATCCTTAATCGATTCGAATCTAACTTTCTGTGCTATGATTCATATTTTATTCCGATTCGGTTCGAATTTTGTGCATAAATCTTTGAATTTCATTAGAAATTCGAACTTTTCCAATTCTCGCTCGATTTGATTCGAATTTTTTTTGCATAACCCTTCGAATTAACTCGAGTTTTACAAGAGATAGACCGCTCTCTTGTAAAAAAATGACACTTGAAAGCAAACCTGAATGAGCCAGGTGTAGATGCCGTAACATGAATTGTTGAAAGTGTTGCTCCAAGGTTGTTCAAGGTGGTTGGGTATAGAGACGAGTCGATGTGTGTGATGGCACTTGCCGTGTAAGGCAAACACATCAGAAACGGTTGAGGTGATGCTAGTTGCCTTGGTCAAACGCGTATCCCCCACTTTCCAGTGATAAAGTTTGCCAGTGTGAGATTGAAGCACTGCAATCGCACTGTCAGGTTGAACTGCCATGGCCACCATTGGCCACGCTACACTTTCATTTTTCACTTGAATCAATTCCCCAAAAACCCTGTCACCTAGTTTGGCTGGTAGCGAATTATAATGACCACCACGATATCTAGTAAACCAGAATTCACCACCAGTGGTGAGCAGAAGCAAAGTGGCGTAAAATGTTTCCGATGATTCCAGTATGGCCACTTGTTTGAGCGTGAACTGTCTGGGTAGAGTGAGACTGGTTGGCACGGATAGATGCATGGCAGTGGGACTTTGTCTAATCTCACCCCAAATGTAGATGTGCATCGATTGCGTAACAGCCATCGAAATGTTACCATCGCAGTGGATGTCCACAACCGCTCCACCGTCCAGACACTTCACCCTGGTCGGCTTGAGTCGTTCTGACACGTTCACTCGATCGCGGTTAGGTTTGAGCTTGAGTAGAGCATGTTCGGTCTCGTTTCCGATGCCCAACTGACCCTCGGTGTTTCGTCCCCAGCTCCACACGGAGCCATCGAGACCGAGTGCAAGCACGTGACTCCGTCCACCGCGCACCATCCGAATGTCTTGCCTCACCAAAACGGGCTTTTGCAGATTACGCCGCAAGCCAAGTCCCAGTTGACCCTCTTGGCCACCACCGAAGACAAAGAGCTGAGCGGAGTCGGTCACAGCCAAAACAGTGTCTCCCGAGCTGTCCATCTGTACCACTCGGTGTCCATTCAACTTGCCTCCCACTAGATGATGTCTCACATTAGATATATCTTTAATCTCGATGCGATTGATCGAATGGGGAAAGAAGTAGATGCGACCCGTTTTGGTGAGCATCACCACCGAGCCCTGGTTGAAAACGAGGAACCTGTCGAATTCACGCAAAACGTCCGTCGGGATGAAACGCAGCATAGGCCAGAGGAGAATGTCATTCACCACGAACCTCATCTCCACAGGGTAATTTTTGGTGCAGTTTAAACGTTTAGACAGTTTAGACAAAATGAATATATATAAATAAATAATAACAAGACACAACAAAACAAAGTTGCAAATTCAAATAGAGTTACTCAATTCACACATCAACATAAATATTTCAAATTACTATCGCGCCATCTAGTGGTGAAGTTGCCAATTTGAAATGTTTGAAATAAAAAATCGTTTATCAATTTATAACATCAAGTTTAATATGTTTTGAATCAAAAGTTAAACAAGATTTTTAACAGAGTTATTTATTGGTAATACAAAAAAAATTTGTCAATAAATAATCACAAAAATAAATTATTTTAAAAATCAATTAAAACAGGAAATTATTTTTAACAAGAGATTCAGTTATAATCGGGCAGATTTTTCAAGTCGTAGTAATAGTCTTGGAAAGGATGACCATGGTCAGTATTGTCAGTTTCAACGTTCTTGGTATGCTTAATTTCATCAATATTAATAGCCAATTTTTCAAAGTAGTATTTCCACGATAAAGCTCTAAATTGTTGGTAAGTTTGATCAAGTATCACCACCTGATCAATGTGTTGCTCTAGATAGCTCACAACGATATGCCATAACTTTCTGCGTGGAATATGATAGATGAAGAGGTAGAGCGAAAAAGCATAAACTGGTGTGAGTCGTGGTGCAATCACATCCAAAATGCGTCCATCGTAAACAGCAGAGGGACTAAAGTGAACACGTTCAAACAGATCCCGTGAGGAAATGGCCTTTTTGGAGTAGTCCATAATCAACATTCTTAAATCTTCTACATCCCACTGACAAGCCAGTTCGTAGAGTTCAAACGACCAGAAGAGCTCAATCCAGAGTTGTCTCGAGTAGATGAAACGGAAGAATGCAAACAACGCGCGATAGGTGACCAAGGAAAGTGTCACTGTACAACCGTGAAAACTACGATACCCTTTCAAATTGGCTTGCACAAATGTGGGAAGGTGGTTGCGTAGAAGTACATAGCTCACATAAATCAACTTGTTCGAGCCTTCTACCTATAAACATTCAAATTAATTCTCCTATATATTAATGAATAATATAGTCTTGGTTTTCTATGTTCAATGTTCTGTCATTTTTGGTTTTCTGTCACTTTTTTGTACTGTGAGAGTTACGTTACTTCCACCGATTCGAATCCAACTTTTGTTGTTGTGATTCGAATTCGTTACCGATTCGAATCTAACTTTCACTGTTGTGATTCAAATTCTTAACCGATTCAAATCTAACTTTCACTGTTGTTCAAATTCTCGCTCAACTTGATCCGATTTTTTGCATACCATTTCGAATTATAATAACTCGAGTTTGACCTCGACGGCTTAGTGCCGGCTTTCTTGTAAAAATTCAAATTAATGTGCATAATGCGACCCAGCAATCATAAGGCTCACCTTGATACGAACGTCACTGATACATGGATTGTTGAAAGTATTGGCCCAAAGTGCTGAGTTGTGACAAGTGAGATGCTTGGATAAGGTGATGAAACGGTGTGTGTCGTGGGTCGAGCCGTATAGTGCAAATAAATCAGCTGCCGTACTTCTGCTCGACACTTGGTTCAAGTCGTTCCAGCCTTGCAGTACGTAAACCGTACCACTCTGTGCTTCGAGTATTGCCATTCCACTGCCCACCTGTGTGGTCATTCTTGCAATTGGCTCTATGAATCGATCGATTTGACAATAAACTATATCGGAGGAAATTCTCACAAAACGCTTTAATATCAAAGCATTAAACAAACCCCAGTCAGGATCAGGAAATGGTCCAACAGTTACTTCGGTATCGAGAGATGGTTTAAGACTTCTGTTAGGCATGCTTGACTGGATAGTGTAAAGTTCACCAGTAGTCGAAGTGAGCAGAAGTCCAGTGTCAAAAAGTACGATCTGAGCGACAATCAGATTGATTGGTACCGAGATGAAACAAGGCCGTGGCACCACTTTTGTGCCAAAGGTGCCCCATACAAGAATTTGTCTCGAATGTGTCAACACCATCGAGGTGGTGGCTTCACATTGTACATTGAAGATGGTGATCTTTTCCGGAAAGGTGACTTTCACTGGTCGATTTTGGTGACGCTCTTTGCAGTTCTCGGGTAGCTCAATGCCGAGTTGTTTGTGTTGATTATCACCCCAGGCCCAGAGGGAGCCATCGCGAGCCAGTGCCAGAATGTGTTGCTCGCCACAGCACACCAATTCAATGCCTCTCTTCACCAGTTTGGGCTTGAAAGCATTGCTTTGCGAGCCAAACCCGAGCTGACCAGTTTTGCTCTTGCCCCAAGCGTAAAGATCACCAAGATCACTGAGTACCAGAAGCACACTCTCACAGCTCTCCAACTGTTTCACGGTAAACGAAACGTCCACACGGCAAGAGGATGCGAAATTCCATTCGGGAGAGTAGGAAATATGCTCCGAATAGTGGTACAACTGGTTGTCTTTGGTCATCACAACCAGATCTTTACCGCTGTTGCACACCAAAATTCGATCCAGCTCGCTTAACACCGTAGAGCTGAGGCAACGCAACTTGGGCCAAAGCATAATATCATTCACCTCAAACTTCATCTTGCAGATGTCAACGTTGAGAATGGTTAGCTCTTGGTGATGAACAATTCTTCGAAGTGAAATCTATTCAATTTCAATAATAGTCAAATCTTTAATAAACATATTAACACTTACCAAAATTGTTAGACCAAACCAAACCAGGAGGTTCGATTGCACTTCGATTTTGAGTGACTCGATATTCGAACGACTCATTTACAATACAAGTTCGACTCTATTCGAACTTGCGTTACGATTTTACTTGGCCAGTGTATATAAATCGACCATTTTAAAATTCAAATTAAACTTTAGTTTCATTGTTTTAGTATTACCAGAAGATACAATGTTTTGTACTTTAATAGTTAAGTTCATATAGTAAGTCATACATAAGACTCTTAGTTTAAAGCATTCTATGAAGATCAAATGTTTGTAAATAAAATGTCGGTAGAAGAGAGGTAAAACAAGAGTGGGTTTAACATACACACGAAAAAGACAAATCTAACCAATATATAAAAGCAGTAGTTGTAAAGGTATATAAAAAAAGCTGTTGTCAGGATGGATTGTGAAAATTACTTTAAGGGTGATTTGCGATCAATCTCGTAGGTTTTGGCAATATCGCGCAGAGCTTTCTTGAGCACGTCAGGTTCTTTGTCGATGGCGGTGACCCAGCTCTCGGTGGTGATCACCTCAGCTGCGTTGTTGTGAATGAAATCAATGGTCATCGCGTAGAGCTTCGATTTGGGATGCTGCTCCACCGCACGCAGAATGTCGATCGCCGTCGAGGGATTCAGATTCAATGCCAAGTGGTACTCACAAGCCTCCGGTAGCGAGTCGATCTCATACTATAGTAGTAGATTCAACAACAACAACATGATTCAAACATTCAAGGATATAAGCAACTGACTCACCATAATACCAGCAATGTACAATTCTCGACACAGTTCAATACTGATCGAAGCGTCAAGTTGACCTTGGCTGTAGAAATAATCCACAAGGGGAGATAGTGCCGATGGTTCCAGGTCGTTCACCAAGACACGGTCCTAGAGGATATTTAATTTAATAATCTCATCATCGTAGAATTGGTACCAGACAAGTAGACAAAGAGTCACTCTGCTTAAACCAAATGACACTCTGCTTAAACCAAGTGATACTTTGCCTAAACTAAGTGATACTTTGCCTAAACTAAGTGACACACTGTCTAGACCAAGTGACATTGTGCCTAGACCAAGTGACATTGTGCCTAGACCAAATTGCAAAACCAATATAAAATTACTTTGCCGGTTTGGATTTCGGAAAAGCTTACTTGGGCTTAAGCAAAGTTTCACTTGAACTAGGCAAAGTAAAATAAAATAAAATTTAAAAATGCAACTTGGCCAAAAAGTAACACATTTCCAATTTGTCAACTTGGCCGGTAAGATATATAGACAAAAAAAGAAACACTTACCAAAGATGAATCAGATGAGTCATTGTTGGCAACTTTCTCGATTCGCTTGGCAAGCTGAGGTGAGACGGCCAACAAGACAGCCTTGTGCATCTTGACCTCGACCTCGCCTGCCTTGATCACCAAATCAAAGGGCACATTGGTGCGCATCTTTTCGAGCACGTGCAACTTGGATGGAACCAACTCGGGAATCATTCGTCCTTCCATATCGAGAATCTCGATGTGAAACAGAATGGAGAGCTCTCCTCCGGGAAGCAAACTGTCGGCGTGTTGAAACACACGTTCACGTGATACAATACGCGAATCTCCATAACCATTGTTGATTTCGAGATCGAAACGGTAGGGTAGCCAGTTGTAATGGAAGAACAGATTGCCCGAGGCGTCCTCCAGTGAAACCGATATCTTCGCTTTCACCCATCCGGGACCTTGCAGACGGAGAAAGAGCGAGAAATAACCCTTGCTGGCCGAGTTCATTCCGTCGGGAAACAACTCGGCAAACCACTTGGTACGACGAGACGAATCGGTGAACAGGGGGGACATAATAAAGTCATACTCTTCCAAGTTTAACTTGTCAAAGTGAGGCACAATCCAAGAGTACATAAAACTCTTCGGTGTCAAGTCGGTGCAAGAAGTGGCCATGTTGGAAACAAAGAAGTTGAAGTTGAAGATGCAAACAAAAGCAAGCAAACACTTCGATCAAGCTGCAAGCATGAGAATGAAGAAACCAGAGCGAGAAGTCTCTATGTATTTATATGACGATTGGTTAATGGCCGCAAATTGTCATCAAAACACAGAAAAACTGGGCATTGCCAGTTAAGTTTATCATGAGATGAGATGGTTTTTCATTGTCACTTTGACAACTCCTTCCTTCAGTGGGCTTTGCACTCAAGTTCAACCGGTGCGTCACTTTGAACTAGCGGTTTGCTTTTGTTGATCACCGCTCATTAATGATGAATCATCATTGTCATTCTTCCAATTCTTGTCGAGCTATGTGTGAGATTGCAATCTTGATCATGACATTAGAGTTCAAGTTGTGAGAGTCTCACCAGTGAAAGACGTCTTTTGTTGTGATATATTGAGTCCTGCATGCTCCGCCAGATGGCAGCACTGTTTCTCGAAATTAAGTTTATGTCAAACGCACGTCTAATTGTTTCGGTGAGCGTTTCAAACTTTCAAAACATCACAACATATCTCAAGTTTTATCTTCTCAAGAAGAAGTTTTGAATTTTTTTAGGTAAGGTTTTCTAAGGAATTGGATACAGTGATGCTTCAAGTTTTATCTTTCGAAATTACACAGAAAGTGAAGTGTAGGTGTTTGATTTTTATTTACATTGTAAAAGCTACATTGCTTCCAATGGTCTGGTGAAAAAGTGCAAAGTCTGAAATGGAAATATATTTCAATATATTTCAAAAAACTTTTGATTTTATATGAAATTAATTTTTACTAAGTAAAACCAAAGAGAGCAACTTTATTTCATCTTTATTAATACTTGAAACTCGATCTTTGGTATCTTTGAACACCTTGAATAAGTTTTTCAAATGATATTAGGTTTCTCCATCTAGACGATTTATTTATTTTATATTTACGGGGTGCTGAAGGTAAAGAAGAATTGTTTTGTTTTCAATTACCTCTTCAAGATAGAAAATGAAACACCCACACACAAAACAAACCCAAGAAAAGACAGAAGTCTCCCTTGAGATGTTAACCGAAACTGGTGATTGTCTACTATATGCAGAAGAAGAGGAAGAGAAGCTTCATTCGCACTTTTTGGGTTTTCTCTCCAGAGACCCCAAAAGGCGTGACAGTCGATTGAAGCCAATTACTTGGTCGAATGGTCTCTCTCTCTCTCTCTCTCTCTCTCTCCCTCGCTCTCTGGTCGGAGAAGTTTGTTTTTGTCAAGTTGAGCCAATAAGGCCCAGTTAAGGCCTTTATCGGCTAGCCATACCTCGGCTACTGACAATTTTCGACTTCACCGCCACTCAGAGTGACACTTTCGATCTTCGTGTCCAGTGGTGCTGAAGATAAGAATGAGATAGAAAAACGAGAGTGAGGGAGAGAGAGAGAAAAGACAAAGAATGGATGAGAGTGAGTGAAAGAATTATTGAAAAAATAGAAAGAAAGAAAGTAAAGAAGTGAGAAAGAGAGTAAGAGAAAGAAAGAGAGAGAGAGAGAGAGAGTAAGAGAGAGAGAGAGAAAGAAAGAGAGAGTAAAAGAGAGTGAGAGTAAGAGAGAGGGAGAGAGAGTCAGAGAAAGAGAGAGAGTAAGAGAGAGAGAGAGAGTAAAAGAGAGAGAAAGAGGGATAGAAAGAGAGAGAGAGAGAGAGGGGGAGAGAGATATAGAGTAAGAGAGAGAGAGAGAGAGAGAGAGAGAGAGATTCACACAGCATAACACGTGCCCTCAAGTCACTGACTACAAATTGACTTGGACCCCCCATGGCTGCAATCTGGTCTATGTGGTCTCGCATTGTGTCTCTTCAAGGGCGGAAGTCGGGTGACGCGTGGCCAGCTCTCCTTTGCAGCCAACCGGAAATGAACCTTTCCTTGCTTCTAATTCTCTCTCTCTCTCTCTCTCTTTCTCTTTTTCATTGTTTCGACCCATTAACACACACTCACACACACGCACAGGAACGAGAAGCACTAAGCAAGAGTGCTTCTGATTGAAGCACTATCGATCGTTGTGTGAGCAGCAAGAAAGGACCACGAGCAGTCATTCGGAAGATAGTGAAAAAGAATGAGAGAGAGGGAGAGATAAAAAAGAGAATTAGAAAACTTTTTTTCGGTACGCAGCTGGTTTAGCCGGGTTCCAAGGAAAATAAAGAGAATTGTGTGATGTGAGTGTCAGTGTGAGTGAGAGAGAGAGAGAGAGAGAGAGAGATAGAAAGAATGTAAGTCTTAGCCAAAACTCATACTCTAAACCACACACACTTGTGCCCAAAAGTGTATATGAGTGTTGTCGAGATGACACCACCACTATTATCATTATCATTATTATCATTATCTTTCAATATAAAAAGGATAAAACTTGAAACCTCCACTATTAACTCTTGTGCCACTTAACATATATAATTTTTATTTACATATATTCTCAATATTCAACATTGAGAAAATTTTTTTGTGTCAATAATAATTGTCGGGTTTAGATTGAGACTACAGGTCTTTGTGATCTGATCGTTGACAAGTTTATTCTACCAACTAAAAATATTCAATTAAAAAATACAATAATAAAGTAAAAAATTAAAAGCCTACCTAAGGTCTTATAGCACACAGGCAGCCTTAGTTGTAGATGTCAAACGATTCTATCAATGGTCAAGTGAACTAACGGAGTAAAGGATAAGTTGTACAGGATACAAAGAAATCAGAAATGAAATACCTGATATGTCAATAAACAAAATTGAGTCGGGGGCTCAGTGTTGTGATGTGTGTGCGTGGGTAAACACGAGCAATTGAAATGTGTGTGTGGGGTGACATATATAGTGGAAAAGGGTGATGTGATTTGGTTATAATAGCCCTATTTAGACTTAACTAAGTTGGTTGTGCACAAAGGTCGGGTCTACTCCGGTGTGGGACACGACATTGATGATGCAATGAGGGATAAGTCATTGAACAAGGGTCTGTCGGTTGTTCAATTTTGACGGTGTGTGTATAAGTTAACAAAAGCAAATGTTTGGTTGATATGTGTGACATATTAAAGAGAGAGCGTGGTGTTGTTTGATGTTACATTAGACCCAATTTTTTCCTACTAAAGTCTGTGGTGTTCACAAAGAACGTGCTTCACTCCATGTATGTGGAACCCGACAGTGAGTATTGGGTATTTGAGAAATACCAACACGAGACTATATCGACTTGACTCGCCAAATTAGCTTGCTTGGAGTGATTGCTACGCACACTCGAGTGACTTGGCAGTTGTCGACGTGGAAAGACGTTAGAGTGGCTCCCATGAAGCATCGGTGAGCAGTGCTTCTCTTACTCTTCTCCATTCTCACGGCCTGCCAACTCCACTCGATTTTGGGTTTAGTGAGTAGATCGCGGTGTTTTTGCTTTCTTGCAATGAACTTTAAGCCTTACCTCTCCCATAGAAACACCACTATCTTATCAAACTTTTACTTTGTGTCATGACTACAAGTTTTATTTTAACAAAAAATTTCTACTAAAATTTCTATTTCACTTGTGAATCGTAAGAAAACAAGACTAACATAACACATTGTTTCAACAATAATTTTAGAAATAACTTTTTATATTTAATAATTTTAATTAATTTTATATATAATTATTTAATTGTGTTTTATATTAAAATTTATTTTGAATAATCGGTTATTTTTAATTTTTAAACGAATTTCAACAAAATCTAGAGAAATGATTTTTATGTTTTTTGGTTTTGCAGCCATTTTTTCTTAAATACATGGCAGACGCAATGAAGAAAAATACCCTCAACAATGCCTATCAAAGGTAAATCGATCTGACCTCACCCAATCTGACCTCTGACCCGCGGTGAAGTGGACTTTTTGAGGGAGTGTGCTCACACAGTGTTCGTTAGCCTACGGTTTTGGATCAGTGAAGGCATAAAGAGAAAGAGATAGAGAGAAACACAGAGGGAGGATGAACAAGCAAATGACGTTTACCAAAAAGAGAGCCAGCTATAACTCATATATGAATTGACGTGGCAGTTGACATTATAAATGTGTTATGATGTCACCGCGCTTTGATTGCTTCTACTTTCTTGATATATACTACTACTATTTTTATTGTTCTTTGCTTAATTACTTTAAGTTTGTCACCAAACTTAATTTTTCTAAATAAAATATTTTATATGTTATTGAACACCTTATATTTTATTTTTTATTCTAACAAAATTATCTTAGCAATTAAATTTATTGTGCTAATTCATTCTATCATTCAAAATTGTGAAAAAAAAATTAAATTATATTATCTTATTTCTGGTAAACTAATAATAAAAGCGGTAAGATTTTTAAAATAAAATTTTATTTTTATTTTTAAAAATGATTATAATAATTATTTTCAAAAATTTATATTTTTTAAAAACTGTAGCTTAAAAGTAAATTTCAAAAAATTACATTTGTTTTAAAAATAATAACATTTTTATTATTATTAATATATTTTATTGCAAACACTAGTTTGTTAAAAAGATTTTAAAACCTAACTTTCATTTTTGTTTAGAAACTTTCTCATACACAAGTTTGTGTTGCTGCTATTGTAAGTGACACAAATCAATTTTTGAGAACGTTCCCGAACAAAAATACTGGTTTAGTTTAGAGCCATAGTTTAGTTTAACAAAGTCACATATAATAGAGAAATGATGATGGTAGCATCCTAAATATAGTGACTCTCCAAGCATAGCGTTCAAGAAGTAGAGTGGCACAGCGTTTAGCATTGGGCACCAAATGTAAGGTAGCACATGCGCGCATACTAAACATAGCGCAAAATATGGGAGCGTCGTATTCACTGGTTTTCATTACATTGATTGCGTTGCCGGGCATTTCTTTATACCACTTTTCCCATTATATTATTATCTATAAATTCTAACTTTTACTGTCAATGATCACTTCTAGTGGATGATACGCCATTGGCTTGCCCGTCTTCTTGGAATTTTTTGAATCAATTGAATTGACCAATCAATTGGTGAGTAATGACACAGTGTGTCATTTATTTATTTAAAAATGTTAAATTGAAATAATAAGAGATGTTGGGTTTAGCTATTAGGGATCAGAAATATAGATAGAGAGAGAAAAAGGTTTAGGTTATGTTAGATTAGGTTATTAGTAGCAGAAAAAAGGAAAACTCCTATGTTGTGCGGTGCTGGTAGTCACGTCGGCCAGTGGTCATTCTTTAAGTATTTGTTTTCTACTAGTTCTAGCCAGCTCGTGATCACAATCTCGTCTATTCTTAGCACTTGGGTTCAAGTCAATGCTGGTAGTGCCGCGTCGACCGATTAGACCACTGTCGACTGTTCCTCTCTCTCCGGTAGATGTCTCTCGCTTGTATCCTCGCCATCGATGTTTGGACTGCAGTCCGTCTAGAGTGTCTCCAGGCAAGAAAGCATAGGCCTCACAGCCATCCAATCCTCGCTGGTCTCCATTCCATCCACGCCGGTAGTTTCGATTGTTTTAAGGCGTGTTTGGATCCCAGCCAAATAGTACGCCGGAGGTGACGCTTCAGGTTAAGTCTTAGATTCAATTTTTTTTGTACATGCAAGGTCTAAAAGTTTCAAAGTATGATGTGAGGCTTATAATTTTTTAAAAATGCAATTTATTTTTAATAACTAAGTTGATTAGTAATGTTGATTGTAACTTGTATTTTTGGTTTAAACCAGCTTTTATGTAGTATGTTTTATATTAAGTACAATAAGATATACGTTTATTTGTAAGTTAAAATTAAGTTTCAATAAAAAACAATTTAAGATTTTTTTTAAAAATTTTGTTTATAAAAATGTATTAACAAACTAATTTAAAGTTTTGCAGATTCTACAAATAATGCTACAAAAACATCAAGATTCTTAAAGATGAACGATCAACACTATTTATATTTGGAAATTTACTTATTTTGTTATTATTTAGGATAAATAATACGTAGGTTGAATTAAAATAATTTTTAATTTAAAAATATCTTTTAATTAAACGCAAGTTTAATTCAATTCAATTTATTTTTTAGTAAAACAAAAAATAAAAATAGAAATAGAAATTATATTTTTAATTTATTCTCTTACTCAATGCAATTAACAATACAATTATTTTCAATTGTTGCAATTTACAAATCAATATTTTTAAATATTACTTATATGTTTAAATATTTTGTAAATTTTAATAATATAAAATATAAATAAATAGATTTAAACAAAATAAAAATATTACTTCTGTGAAGTAGTCAAAATGTTGAAACAAATAGTAAGTTTTTTAAAATTATACAATTTTTTTATATTTTCTTCATGACATTTCATTCAAGGTAAAGTAAACTTATACTATTTAATTATAATCATAAATACTAATGGGTTTTTTATTTGCAATATAGTAAAAAATTAATTTTAGGTTTTCATTGTCTGTTTCCAACTGTCAACTTATGTTCATCTCATTTTTCATTTATGGTAAAAGCTATCACTGCAAGACTTGGTGATGATTCTAAATAAATATTTGATTTATAAATTTTAAAATTGTGTTTATATTTTCTCTAGAAACGTCAAATTAACAACGACTTACATTTTACAACTTGGATTATTTGTTTCTTTTTATATAATCAAAATCTACTTCTCAATACAATTTAAAAATTTAATTTTGTGCTTCATCAACTTAATCTATTTTTTTTACTTAAAATGGAGTTATTAATATTTTTTTGGTGCGTTATTTTCTACTTTCAAAATTTAAACGTCATTTTCAGTGTTTATTTTTCAACAATTTTTTATTAATTATTTTTCAACTATTTAAGTTTTGTTTAATTTTTTATGCAATTACTGCAATTTTTATCTATTTCTTTATCACACAAATTTGATTTTATATAATCAAATATTATCCTTAATTAATATTTTATTTTTTAAATTATAATTTATACTATAGTGTACCTTGTTTTCTCAACATGACAAGGTGAATTTAGATTTAACCTCACTTTTGTCCGCATAACATGAATGGCACAAGCAGCACGGACAACAGTGTTTAGAGAGTTATTGAGAGAGAGAGAGAGAGAGAGAGAGAGTGGGAGAGAGAGAGAGATTAATGGTAAACTATAAATGAGTAGAGTTGAGTAGATTCCATGATTCCATTCTATGAATAAGTTTTTTGCTTAGTTATTTTTGTTTTTATGTTTGAATGGCTGTTTTCTATACTTTATCTAGTGTTTTATACATCATTGTTCACATACTTGCGTAAAAACCCTGCTTTAAGCTGTTAAAAATGTAATTTTTACTTTCGTTATTGTTTTGATTATGACGGTATTTGTTTCCATTTGATTTGAATACTTTTCTTCATTGTGCACTGTACGCTTGACTCATAATTTTCATTATCTTTGAAATTGATTTATACTCCTAACTCCTAACTCTTATTTTTTCCATTCAATTTGCGCTAAAATTAAGTCATTTTGTTTTAGTGTAATATTTGTTTTTCAACTTATTTTGTCATGTTTAGATGCTAGTTATTTTTGACAAAACGAAAATTATTACTTTATACATTTTTTGTAAAACTGTACTTTTTGCAGCACATTTATTTGATCTAATTTAAATTATTTTGTTGTTTTTTTGCACTGGTCTTTGTCCATTCAGGTTTTCTTGTGTTGGCGTTCAAAATGTGTTTTTTACTCTCGTTTTTGTTTTATTATGACGGAGAGTTGTTATTGACACACAACAGTTTACAATTTATTTATCTTAAGTTGATTCATTAACATTAATTTTTGATTTAATATTTTTTAAAGAGTTTGCACTATTTCAACATGATGACTCGACAAGGTGAATTTAGATGTAAATTCATCGATTCCTTCACTCACTCACTCTTGTCCGTTGTTGCATTACTTGAGTGGCACAAGCAACACAGGCAGCAGTGAGTAGAGAGATTCTGTGGGAGAAAGTGTGGTAGTGGTATAGTAGTTGAATAGTGTTGAGCAGATTTCGTGAGTAAGTTACTCACTCTGTTCTCGTCTCTTTGTTTTGATGGTTGTTTTCTATACTTTATCTAGTGTTTTTCACGCCATTTTTCAAGTATTCGCGTTCAGATCTTGTTTTAAACTGTTCAAAATGTAATTTTTACTATCTGAATAGTTTTGATTGTGACAATATTTGTTTCAATCAACATTAATTTGATTATTTGGTGTGTCATTTGATATGATTGCTTCTCTCTATATTCCGTTGTACGTTTTGCACTAACTTTTTGTCGTTTGTGAAACCGATTTCAACTTATAACACCAATATTATCTTCTTTATTTTAGTTAATCTGATTAAGTAGAAGTGCAAATTGGTAAGTTTTGAACTCACTTTGGTCTTTAATTTTGTCATTTAGTTTCATTGTGGTGTTTGCTTCTTAACACAGTTTGTCGCATTTAGATGCTAGTTATATATGACAAAACCACTATTGCAAGATTATTATTCTCTGTTAGATTATTTTGTTGTTCCTTTGTCCTCCAAGATGTTTTTTTGGGTTTTCTTGTTTCCCTTCAAATTAACTTCAAAAATATTTATATTGAAACAGCGTACTAGTTAAAAAATTAAATTAAACTTGCAAGTAAACCTTCTCAAGTTGTCCGCCTAGGATTTTGGTGACTTGTATAACTCATCAAAGTTCTTTGCTTGAAAGGTTCATGATAATAAACCCAAGTTTTTCCATAGAAACCTATGGGACGGACAGTCTATCGATTTAGCGTTTGCTAAATCAATTGACGCACACACTTTACCGGGAGGGTAGGTCTGTGTGGGTGTGTGCGGGTACGTGCACTTGATCACTCTCTTTCTACTCATTCACTCTTTTGCCGTACTTTCTTATTTTTACATCCCCAATTGAACAGTCCGAGATGGCCTTGGCCATTGATGCAGCTACCAGTAAAACACTTTTCATCTTATTTTCCGTCCCCAATTGAACAGTCCGAGGTAGCCTTGGCCACTGATGCAGCTACCGGTAAAACACTTTTCATCTTATTTTCCGTCCCCAATTAAACAGTCTTAGGTGGCCTATTCTAGTAGGCATATTTTATTTCTCGTGATCTTTGATCGTTAAAACTTATAAGGTTCACCACCATGGTTTGCGCTCGTTTTATCCTCACTGTGTGTGTGCCCCTCTGCCAAGATGCACTGGCCAGCGGTTACCGTTGGCATGTGGCTCGACACCACTTGAGTATAATGTTTCACTGGACGGTGGCCTGGCTCGCTCCACGCTTTCTGTCCAGCGCTGGCAGTGGGTGAGTGAGTACCGCGGTTACAAGACTTGATGCCGAGAAAAAAGAGCGAGCAATAATAAAAATAAATTTCTAATTCCACCTTACAATAGAAATAGAACCCGTGATATTGTGGGACACTTTTTATTTCCACGATATTGTGGAAATAAATTTTTAAGAGTGAAAACTAGATCTACTTAGATTGTCGATTATGTATTCTGCAAAACATGCTGAGCGGAGCCCCCAAAATGTAACGTCCTCTCAGGACATACTGTGAGAAATTTACAAAGAGAAGAATGTGACACTTCCTTTGGTAGCGCACGCTAAAATGGGTGTGGTCAATCTTGTGTTGCGCGAAGAGTGTGGCTACTACTCATATGCTAGGTTGACTCCGCCTAATTTCGTTAGATCGCACTACTGCTTGGTGGTCTGCGCTCGCTCGACGCACGCATGATAACTCTGCCGAGGCGCACTGGGCACAAGTAATCGTTGGCAGGTCGCCTGACACTTGGGTAGCGTTTCCAGTGCTGGCAGTGTGTGAGTGAGTACGGCGCGGTGAGATCACGCGATGCCGAAGGAGAGGAGCTAGCACTACTCTTTCGCCCGTCGTGCGCTCGACACCATTCCGTTGGCTTAACCTCGGTGGCTTCTGTCCATTGC
>WURS02032777.1:0-11546 GCA_011762765.2 Rhinocypha anisoptera | reverse complement strand
CTCTACCATGCACCTCCCCTACCAGTGCTACATCATCGTAGTTGCCAACTCTTGTCGTTTCAGTTTTCTCTCTTTCGGCTTTGCACGCTTAACAAAGGGAGTTATATGTACTGAGAATAAAAACAGCACCACGCCTGATTCTGTGAATATTATTCAGAATTATATGTAATTTTCCATGTTAAACATGCCAATAAAGAAGTTTCTTAATATTAATATGTTATATTAATTTCCCTCCCTTGGTGTGAGGAAAACTGGCAACACTGTTTTCCTCTCCTCCAGTGTGTGAGTGAGAGAATAAATAAGGGGGAGGTGAGGCCGGGAGGGGGTGAGGGATAGGTAATTGTAGCTCCACCCACCGTTCACCGAGAAGGACCATTGCAACGTGGCTGGACTATAATGCATCATACCACGACTACCAGACTAGAGCCAGAAACAACATCCATTAAAATTTTTATAACCTCTCTCAATGCCAATGGGGATTTTCCATTTCAAAAATATTCAATCATCTCCCCCAACATGTCAGTAAATTTCCCTTACAGAATTCGTGCTATCATGTAAAGGGATTCTTGAGTGACATTGACTGTCTATGTAAAAAATTTAATTATAACTGTGATACTTTTTGTTTTCTTTTTATTGAGTAAGTACTTCTGATGCACTTACTTGCTACTTGATGTGTTCCATGTCCCTGTGACACTTGAATGGCTAAAGGACAATATTATTATTATAAAAGAATGAAATAGGAATTAGACATTAAAAACTAATGGACATAATTTCACTGTTTAAGTTATACTTTACTGTTTCTCTTTATTAATTGGCCTATCTATTGGTTACTACCTACGAGGCGGTTCCCAAAATTTCTGAGAGCTCAAATATTCCACCCAAACCATAATCAATGTGAGGTTCTGTCCCTAGATGGTGAAATTTTCACCTGCTAATACCCCAAATTTCATCATTGTTGGTGCATCTCTTGGTAAGTAATTTCAGCTTGTATTGCAATGAGCACTCCTGCAAACTTCTAAATGGCTGACTCTTAAGGAGCAACAGATTTGCATCAACTTCTGTTTCAAGCTTAAGAAAACTGCAGCTTATGGAGGCCTCTGGTGTACATGCCTTGATTCATACAAGTTCATTCTTTTCCTTTTCAATCATTTCAAGGAAGACTGGGAGTCTATTGATGATAACAAACATTTGGGCCCAGTGTTAACATGGACAGCACCAGAAATGATCACAAAAGTGCCTCAAAAGATTTTCAAAGACAGTAGGCAGACAATCCATTATAATTATGAAGGTCTTGGACATCATATGGAAAATGCCAATGAGCTGAACATTAAGAAAATTGCAGCAAAGTTTGTCCCTCACTTTCTCAACAGTGTCAAATAAGACTTCCAAATTCAGGTTGGGCGCTTGAGCCGTAAGAAGCAGTTCGAAATATCCCTTCCAGAGTTCTCAGAAGTGATGAATCCTAAGTTTGTGGTTATGACCCCAAAAAAGAAAGCAGCGACCATCACAGTGGAAGGTGTCATTCTCTCTGAGGCAAAAAAGCACGCAGTAGCACTTCCGGATAATCCAAAGGTCGAATCCCGCCTGTGATTGTTTTAAACTAATTTTCTGGAATAGCTGGCGTCAGCAAGAGCACAGAGTATTACAAAGAGATAACCCTTACAGGGAACCTGTGATATCTTTTTTCTTCTTTTGCTTTCACGCTCCGCTTGATGGTGTGGCAGCTCCTACAGCAAAGGTGCAGGTAGAATGCTTTTCGTTTTCCAACGGTTCCCTTGGCTTTTATCAAAAATGATTGAGTCATGATCAAATGAAAGATGAGCGACAAATGGTCACTCATCCTCCCCCGCTGATGATCGTCGTCCTGTGTTTTCAACCCGGAGAATAGTTCGCCCAGTGGTGGCAGCACCAACCTATCTTCACCACCAACCAGCCTCGTCATCCCTTCACTTCTCTCAAGAAATGAGCGAACCATAATCAAATGTTGTACTTTTAATTTGATCTTGAATTTAATCATATAACTTAAATTTATTCAGTTGTTAAATTTCTAAAGTTGTCTCCTTCATATTTTCATTTATTCTTCAGCCATAGTTTCAAAAAATATCATACAATCTATTTTCAAAATGTAAATCAACCACATTCAGTGATGTCATAAACTATAGAATAATATAGACTGCTCACCGGGTAGGAAAAATCCACAATATAAATTGACCTAGTTCGTAACTCCCCAACTCGGCAAGCTAGAGTCGGAAGTAGGGGAGAGGGATTAATTTTCAGCAGCACAGAACTCCTTGGTCACTCCTCAACCTTCTAGAGTGCAGCTGAGAGTATATATCAGATTACACTTCTCGAAAATGCAACTGCCAGAGAGGGGATTGTGAGATTTGTGGGACAAACATAATAGCGAGGCAGTTCCAAGTGAATTCTTAGTGATTTGTTTGTCCTCACGTCGTCATGCTTTCTGCATCGGCCAAATCAACAACCCCGATACTGTATTACAGTCAAAATCTGTCACAACAAGCACTGACAAAAGACGTCATAAACCAAACTCGCTGTAACAGATGGGTACGTGCCAAAATGTGTACACTCTGAGTTTGGGGCTTAATATCTACAGAACGAATGGATGGATTTTCATGCAAGGTATATCAACATTTAGATATTTTAGTCCTGCGTTTAACACTTGTAATTTTTTTACTATTATTTTGAGTAAGGTTTTTTGCCATGTAAATGAAAAGTGGCTACGTTTTATAAGAGTCGTGGAGAGAAATGATATCTCTCAAAATGGCAAGGAACACATGAAGAGGAGAATTAGAATGTATTCTAATGTTTTCTCAGCATACATGCATGATCTTTGGCCATGTTTGTTATGTGAAACAGAAAGATACAGCTTCAAAGCTAATAATATCTCATTGCCATTATTTAAGAGCGTATTACTGTGACAAACAGGCAGTTTAGAAATGTATTAAAGTAATTAGATTATAAATATATTGAACATGCAATTATTTAATCGAGCCCTGAGTGACAATTAGATGGAAATCTGTAATTGGAAAGTAGTAAGTTAGTCAAGTGCTGACATTAAATGTTGTGTACAATATTAGCACAGTTGCTTGTGTTATGAAAACAGTGATCACATTGTTGGCAGGACTTGAAAACTATGCCACTGCATGTCCTTTGTGTGCAGACGACCCATCCCACTTAAGAATGCACCTGGACCCCATAAACTGAGTGCAAGGCTGTATTTCATCGCTTGATTCCATTCCATGCAAATATCATTTCCACTGAGATTATGCACTGGATCTCATGCATTAAATCATGCACTGTGTAATGTGGTGTTAAAAGAGGTGAAAAAATGCATGGCCCCATATCAATGGCATTTCAGAGGTTTTCAACCATGTAGAAAATTTTTCATTTTCCACAGTTTTTCTTGAATCAATGAACTTGTTGAGCATATCCTCTTACACAATGGGCAGCATCTCAGTGCAAAAAAAAAGATGCATATGGTCATGAATACAAGCAGTGGCGAAGAAGTTTGAATAACACTGAACTCACATCAAAGTTTGCCCCTCTTTTGAGAAACCGGGTGCCAGCAAATTTGTTTGAACGGCGTGCTATCAAGGTGACATATATCGGTCGCCCAAAAACGCTGACATTAGACTGGCCGACAAAGCCATGGACTATGTACAGGTACCAATCAGGATTGAGTTTCCCCTCAACTTGTGACAGCAAATAGGAATTCCATGCAAACTTTCTATTCGGGTTGTTGCGAACACCGAATTCCAGTTTCTCATCCATCTGGTCAATGTTTGTGCTGTGACTAAAAAAAAGAAGTACAGCATAGAATAATACCTTAAAACACATATTGATCTAATTGAAATTGACAGCATATAGGATCACATCAGAAAGTAAATATTTGAATCACAAACAGGAAAAATTAAGAATACAAATTGCATGATATTGAACAAAAATGATATTTGATATTGTGGGTCACATGCAATATAGAAGACAACTTTGGTAAATAGTATACAATATTGAAGCCCTTTAAATGAGTTTTTTATCAACTCATATTATCACCATTATGGCTGGTATATGAAATAAGTGTGAAGATTAATTTGGTGTTTATATGAAATGTAGTGTAAGGAAATCCTTAAATTATGTTTTTTCCAGAGGTTGCAATTTTTAAATTGCTGTTTTAGGTTTCTCTTGATGGAATTCCAACAAGACAGCTCTTGGCATATGAAAGCAGGAATTAAATCTGTGGATATAACTTAAAATACACTATAAAACAGAACTTTATATGTCCTATTATGTTCAGCAGACATAGGTTTACAAAAAATATTAAAAATGATGGCATTATTGGGAAAGAAGCACAGTAGATTTGGTATTAAAGATCATTTAAAAGGGAAAAATTAAATTCTGATTACGTGCTTGATACCAAGAGCCAATGGTGCATAAACTAATTTCACCATGACCATACCACTCTAACATTGGCCGAAACAGAGGAAAAGTTGTTTCTGTAGGTGGGGGTGAATTCTGTTTTTACTTCAGAGTTTCTGAACCGAAGTCCTCTTGACTTACCTCCGCTCGTCACTGACATTCTCGGCTGGATCATAATCACGTGACTCGGCTAAAGTAAAAGGAAAGATGGGAAAAATCAATAAACAAGCAAGGCGCACAAACAATGGATGAATGATATTTACATCGAAAGGAAATCACCTTTATCACAATAGCTCTCATCTGTAATGCTTTCAATCAGGCAGCGGGGCAAAGTCATGTTGCTCTGCAATGTATGGGTTATGTCATAGCTGTAGCTGAAAATTGATAGCTTGCATAAGTTAAAAAAAACCTACGACATGGAATTATACTTGTCTGGCTTTTTGTTAAATAAATAGTTTTTTTCCTAAAGTGTATATGAGAGAAAAATATAAATAAAATATTTTACTTAGCCTGTAAATGTTTAGGGTGAAAATTTAAAAAAATGTTAACAAATTAATATTAATATATATTCTCAGCCCCAAATTAATATGTAGATGGACGGTACAGATTGCAGAAGAGATGTCCAACCTGGTGGCAGATGTCAGAAAAAGGAGGCTCAAATTTTTAGGGCACATCAATAGACTCCCACGAACAGGACTTATCAAATTAAAAATACCATGGATGTTATAAGTCAAAATTTATCTGGGAAAAGCACAACTAGACCAAAAAGGAATTGAAAACAGAAACACATACAGAAATGATATACACCAGTGGAGCATGATGTCAGAGAACAAAGTCCTAAAGAAACCTGGGACAAAGTGGACGGAGGTGAGAGAGAAAAAGAATGCATGAAGAGAGAAGTGGGTGGAGAATCAGGAAGAACACTAAGAAACGAGTCATAATACTTTGTTTGATCCAACAGGGTCTATATGCAACTAATAATAATAATATTATGCATAATTTAAATGCAGAAATCAACAAATTCCTCTGAAAAGTCCTGGGATTTTTCACATATACCATGGTTATGGAGGATGGCACTTAAAAGAGTTAATCAAAGATGAAGAATCCGGTTGACTTTGATGCATGGGTTCCTCCAAGAGATACTGCCAACTAAAAATAATGTCAGCGTGCTTGCATTTCTTTGATTTTGCAGGACTTTTCAAAAAACCCTTGTAGGAGTTTTTGCCATGTGCGTTTGTATGCATAAAAAAAGGGCATGTCTCCTTTCTACTTTACCCTTGAAATTTTCCACATCCACGAGACAATAAATACCAATTAAGATTTAAAATAAACTTCAAATGACTTTTCAGTCATGTGAAAACTTTTTCTTGTATTTTTTTAGATAAGAGGTCTCGGATGATAATATTTTCACTCTTATGCGCACAGCCAGGTGGCAATGTGATGACCAAGGTCTTAGGAACAAATGATGAACTCTTAAAACTCAAAAGAAAGCAAATTAATAGAGAGCATAATACAAAGTGAAAGGACCATATTCACTTCTGGAATAAAACAACGACTCTGAAGATTCGTATAACTGCTACATACCTGAAGTAGAAATTACTGGATAGGTCAATGCTCTGGAACATTCTGTAGTATTTCTGTTCATCTGGATGAGGTTGCCTGACGCCATCATTGGGAATGTATATCATGTTGGTGTCCACAATTTTATAAATAGTGTGGTGGCCCACCATAGCAACACGTCTCCTCTTTGTAACAACTATCAAGTAATAACCCTCGAGGAACCTAACAAAGCCTATTCAAAATGAAACCAAAAAATTATTCACATCCATTTCATATATTTCTATACAAGCAGTTGCCATCACAACATTCATTAAAGAAAGTGAATGAACTCTTGGCTTAGGGAGGTAAAAAGAGAACAATATATTTATCACCTCCAAAGATGCAACAACTGCAAAATGATATTATTTTAATTTCTAACTGACAGAGTGTAGCCCCAAATCAGAAACAAATAACACAGGCATAGATTGCTTTCTGAAAATTGTACTCGCAAATTTATGGCAGAGATGGCACACAAAAAGTTATTTTTTCAACAAGATTTATGAAAAACATCATTCCATGTACCAAGGCAAAGTCAAGATTTTTAATGCTGAAGATGATGAAAAATAGCAATCCCATTGCAGTCCGTAAAAAGTCCTTAACTATTTACATGAAACATTGAAAAAAAAAGAGAAATTACTGCACGACAGTTGTTTTCAATTAGCAAATGATTTTTTCTTTGTGACAATAAAGCTTCAAGTATAAAAATAAAGTATCAAATATACTATTTCTGAATAGGGAAACTGATACAAGGATTGAGGAAAACAGTTCTAACACATTTATTTTCAGATTTTTCTTATATAATGTAAAGTTTTGTATTTTTGTTTGAATCATTTACTTTCTTAAAATGAAAAGTAATATGTCATTCACAATGACAAATTCTCAGAAAAACTACCCCATTTGAGAAAAAAACTTAACAGTCCTGAAAAATATGAATTGACCACTGTTGTGATTTTGTCTAGGTTTTCAATATTCCAATGACCAAGCCTATGTTTCTTGATATTCAACTCCCTTTTTTATTAATAAAAAAGCAAAATTGTAAACTGAACATACAGCATAGAAATAACAAATTGAACCAGCAGTTATGACTTGATGGAATGGTTATGATAATGGAATAATCACATCTAACAAAGTCCAACAAATAAAGAGACATTGTGAAAATAAAATTCGAGAAATGGTTAAGGCCGAGACTTTGTGGAAATCCATGTTGATAATAACAGAAATAAAAACTTTGCGTTCCACATAAAATATAAATTTATTACTCAACTAGTTTCACTACACTGCAGCATCTTCAGGAATGAAGTAGTGAAGATGCTACAATGTAGTAAACTAGTTGAGTAATAAATTTATATTTTGTGTGGAATGCAAAGTTTTTATTTCTGTTATGAAAATAAAATCTACATAATATAAGGATAAAAAACACTATTCATTATTAAAGATATGAATAACTTTTTTTTAAATAAAAAAACTAGCTGACCATCACTTTGCAAGTTTACTGTTACAATTGAAGTAATCTAATGAACCAATGGTTAGTTAATATTGGTCAATGGAAGAGGAGGAAAAGAACAAGGCTGATGGCTCAAGGCTTAGAAACAGTTTGGTAGAGAGTGAAAGGGGAGAGGGTAAGAGGAGATCCTTGTCACTCCTTGAGGAAGGAGTATAAAGACGAAATTGAAACTCCCAGACATGAGAAGGGAACTGGGAAAAGTATATTCATGGTTCAACAGAGGTGTGGAAGGTTCTAGAAAAAATTATTTTATACCCTCTCCCAAAAAATCTAGAGTCGTTCATAAAATGGCTCAATTCTGATTTTAACTTTTGTAATATCTTCATGGGTACTGCAGCTATTTAAAAGGTACTACTGCTGTGAGATATTTTTTTCCTGAGTTTTGAGTTGCAACTTAACCACAGTCACCTTCAAACTATTTTTGTATAATAAATAATAATATATTTCAATACAAAACCCCAAAAGCAGTGATTTGTTTTCTAGATTAAATGCTTCCACTAAGGTGAGCCTACCTCGATTCACTACTAAAAACTGCTTAAAAATGAGTGGGGCAATATGGAAGGGTGAAAACAACTGATCAAACTATTAATTCATAGATTTTTAACTAAATGTATTGGAGGAGCCTGACATATGGCAACATTTTAATATTTCAGACAATTGGGGTGATAATTATAATTCTATCTGGATTTGGAATCTCCATACCACTGCTCACGACGGAGGAAAAAGGGTAACCTGCAGATAAGATAAACAGAAAAATAATGGTAAACCAGTATTTAAAAAGATGCTGCCAATATTCATGTATCATCTTCATCTCTTAACTGAAAAGATTCATCACACAAGTCTCTCTTGGTGCTTAGCATGATAAATGTTTAGGGATGATGATCTACAATTGTCTTATTTCCTTTGATATTGTGTTACAGAAAATTCTGTGAAGCTGGTTGGAAATTCTTAATAGTTCTGGAACAGCTACATTAAGATGATTAAATTAAAATGTTTATTGATAACACCATTGCATAATCTCAAGTTTAAAAAAATCTGGACTGTTTTACATAGACCCCAGCAGAATTACAAATAAGACTTGGATATAGAAAGGGAAGTGAACGAGCGAGGAAGCTTCCTTATGTATTAATGTAACTTCATTTGTTCTGTCATATCAATCATCCATCACATGTCTGACACTAAACACCTTAAGGCAGGGAGCAAGAAACAGACCCCCTCGAACTTCATGATTAAATTCAATGATACTCAGAATTGTACAGTAATCCAAAAACATTCATGCAAGCAATCATGTGCTGAATTTCATTATTCATACCTTACTTTTACAATCATTTAAAATAAGGTGATGAGTTGGTTATTGACATTTGGATTGCAACAAGCATTGAGATGGTAATACTCATCTGTCAAATTGAAACGTTTTAACATAGTAAAAATTTTCATGGTTTACATGTATGTCGTTGTTGGTTATGGATGTAGTTTTATGAAATTTTATTTATTGTACTTATTATTTTTGTGTGCATCTTTCTGTTCACATTTACTCCATCTGTATCTAGTTACATTTAAACAAAAACTTTATTATCTTTTGTATGATACCATCTCAGATGAAATTTTGTCGAAATCCATCATACTATGAGTAACGGAACTCACTCAGCCAACTCCACACGAATTTTTATTGATCACAACTATGGTTTTATAGCCAGGCTACATCATAGAGTGGTGATGTTGTCTTGCTATGAAAATGTGGTCATGAGCAATTAAAATGCATTTGGGAAATTGCAAAGTTATCTACTTTATTCTCCTTTAAAAATTGTCAAACAGAAACAACATCAATACTTATATCATAAGTGATGTCAATTCTATTGGACATCAAAACACCTTTCGGCTCCCATAAATATTCCTATTCAGGTAAACAGATGCAAAGTGGTTCATTGTGTGCAAATATAAGACTTCTCTTTATGACATTTACCATAATTAGTGACCCTTGGTAAATGTGCCATCTCTAAACTTGGGCCAATGTAATAATGAAAAAAGGGCCTTAAAATACTATAGGAATGATGTTTATTTGGAGCAGGGTAATTCAAGGAATGAAAAATGAAGTTATTGACAAAATATGATTGACTGCTTTTTGATAAATATTATACTCATGGAAAGAGACTTTCCACTTGGCAAGTATGATTTATACTGCTCCTTCGCAAATGACATCAGTACAACAGCAATAAGTTACCATATTCGTTGCATATACAATTTAAGTTTATCTGTGAAAGTATCAAGAATTGAGGTTTCTCTAGTGCGTAAAAGTAGCTCCAGGTTCGAGTCCTGTGACTCTAAAACAAATACAAAAATTATCGTACTAACCAACGATGCCAAAGGCTGAAACCACTGGAGACATAACAGACGACGAACCTCTCTGTCCTGCCTTAGGTCGGTTTCCAACGTCAATCATTTTCACTAAATCTTTGATCTGGTCCTTCAAAAGTCAAAATCATAAAGTCAATATAATTTGGCATTCATTATATATCAAACATATATATTAGGAGCTTTCACGTGAAGCCTGGATGCATTAAATTCATCCATTATGCATATTGAAATTCTACCTTGCTGTATTCATAATTGTCGTCGATAATAACCAGCTCCTTAGGATCCGTTCGATCTATCTTCAGGATTCTAAATCTTGTTTCGGTATTGTTCGATCCCATGAGATATAACCTCTACAAAATAAAAGCGACATGCTTAAAGAATAGTTTTAGTTCTCAATACCTCAATTCTCAAAATAAAAACTCACTGCCTTCGTCTCATAAACTGCGATTTTTTGAACGCAACTAATTATTGGATGTGTTATAACTTTTTTAGAATTCATTTTCAAAGTAAAAATTTAAATCACGGTTTCAGAAGCCGTAAATAACACACAAATATTCGTAGTTGTAATTCAAATCCTTGGGAAGTAGGAAGAAGTGTGATATTATACTTTAAAAAATTGTATTAAATTAACTGTTTGACGACTTCCACCACAACTGGCAACTAAGTTCATTTTAGAATCACATGACATTATCATAGAACCCTAGAAAACTTGAGTTATCCTTGTAATCAGTCTCAAGCACTCCCAACCGAGTCGTTCCGAATGGAGGAACCGGGAGGATGCGGGAGGAACAGATTACCCAGATACTTAGCTGAACTTGGCACACGGAAATCCAGCCCACCGGTACCTCACAGCAGGGCGGCCAACACAATATGAAATTGACGCGTGAGAATGCCGCAAAGAATCCCTCAATAATCCTATAGTATACTGCACACGTCATTCAAAATCTCAAATGTCATGAAGGGAAGAGTATTGCATGTATTGACACCAATGACAGCTCTCTGAAACACCTCATTTAAGTTCAAGGGACCGGAAACTACTGCAATGTTTGGGATATAATTTTTAAAAAGATCAATTTCGGTATCAAACAAGGAAAGTTGGGCATTACTGGAAAAGTACTACTACTACGAACACCAAATTCAACACACAAACTAAGGATTGAGTACTCAACAAAAGTATCGCAACATTCTTACCATAAATTATATACTGTCAGAACAATAGCCGTTTAACTCATGACATTCGTTAACTCTTCCGCGCAACACACAAAAGTAGTCCATTAGTACTCGTAAACGACGACTACAAAGTTGATGCTAATCTACTAAAATGTTAAGTATTGAGTTCTAAACGCAGCGGTACAAAGAAAACTATTGAACATGCCCAGTTTTTCACATTCATATAATACCCAGCCCACCGGAAAATTTCAATTAAGGTATCAAACAGGGGGAAATGGTCATTACTCCGGCTAGCCGGAGTACTTTACGAGTACTGATGGAAGGCCTGACCAAGCCTTCCTCTCCTGCCCCTTCATCTTCCCCAAAGCCGGCCCTGTGGTGGTTGAGGACTGTGTCACTTTAGACCACCTACCTTTTTCGTTCACCTTTCAGGGGGTGAAAAGGGTGGAACGAGAAACAACAACGAAGATCGACTACCGGAGGG
>WURS02032767.1:0-11546 GCA_011762765.2 Rhinocypha anisoptera | reverse complement strand
GTAAAACCCAAGGCTAATGCCTTTGGTTTTACCAAGTTAAAAGTTGCATATGCTAAACTATCAATATACTCTTACGCAAACCTTTACACACTCGGGAAAGAGTCCATCAGAAACAAACATTCTATTGCTGGCGACTACAAATTTTCCTTCATTACCACATGACTTACGGATTTTGAAGGTTTATTTGTACACGGATGGCCACCAGGCTTTGAAACTTATAATGTTCTGTAATGGTAAATGTGTTAAATTTTTTCCGTAAAAAGCCTTAACCATTTTCTACTTTCTGTTATCAGAATCTAATTTAATCGTATTCAGAGGGCAGTTAAACTCGATCACACCTTCTTCCTCTTTTAATAGTACCAAAATCAGGTTTACATGCCAAAAATGAATGATTTTGTTCCGAGAAATTATGGTCGACCCTGTCGAATCGTGTGCTTTTCCTTCAGGGTCATTAAAAATCTCACTGTGTCTTGTTTCCACCGGAGAATGAGTCGGACAAAAAATTTGCAGTTACTTAGTGTGAGATTTTATTTTGTACATAATCGTAAATGAAGCCACGCATCTCATTGGACATTTTTATGAGCCTTCCCTTTTGTGATAAATATAAGAGTGTACCGTGTTTTTCCTTCAGATTGTGAATTTCAAATTTGTTAAACTGAACTAAAACTTCAAAAACAACTTGCAAAAAAGAATAATGAAATAGCAACTGACTGCAAACAAAAAAAAATGTCCACGAGTGTATCGTGGTTTTTAGTTTGCGCTCTGATAAGTGGAAAAACAATTCTAGTCCTGGACTCGTAATGTTTTTCCATCTAATGAACGACTAGACTGGCTGAAACACCAATAGAATTTCGTCAGGTTGTGCTGTTTTTAGTGACAACTCATTCTTCTTTGTGTGCTGAAGCAATTTTATAAAATGAAATGAAAATATTCAAATTAGGAATTGTACCGTTTTTGAACTCATTGATTCAATTTCATGCTCGATGTCTATTTTACCCAATGATTTTCCATTTGACGTACGCAACTGCGCACGCACCTTCTATCTGCTGGAACCTTCACTGGTGATGTGAAACAACTTTCATGTTTGCAAAACTACTCTATGTAACTCCATTATTTTGATGGGATTAAAAAAAACAGCGCAAGGGAGGCCTGTCAAGCAAAGAACACATTTCCGTGGCTGAAAATTCTTCCGCATTCGTGCGTATACCTAGAAGGAGTATTCAGACCTCTTTTCCAACATCTTTCCATCACGACTAAAAACAGACGACGGGCGCCTAGAATTTCCAGCTTATTGACATATCCGGAATGATCCGTGAAGGAAAATTTTTGTCTACGTCATATGATGGAAACCTATCCCATGAAAACACATAGAAGCTAATGGTCTCCATATCGAAAATGTAATAGGGATACTACTCAAGGTCAAGGGATGAAGAAGACCTCTAGGAAGGGAGGCTTCGACGACGGAGAAAACGGGCGTGGCATTCAAAAATCAAAAAGAACTAAAATAAAGGGCATTATCCAGGTTTAATGACAGAGAGATGTAATTTTTACACTGGATAAAAATATTTTATTGTCGACCAGGTTTTATAAGAACCACGTCATATTCAGGTACAATGAGTAGTAGATCGAAAAAACATTCAGTAGTACACCTAAAGATAATGTAGTAGAAGTTTTTTCTTTTCAACCGCGGCCCTTTGTTTATTAACGGTCCACTTTTTGAGTGTTCCTTTCTCGACAGCGGGTATTTCCCTTGCGTATGCGCGGTTTAAACCAACCAATTAAGATTGTGTCAAGTAAGTCAATATCTTTAACGATTCATTCATAATCAGCCATGTTCATAGATAACGTACGCAATGTAATACACAAACTGTGTATGTTGGGAAATAAACCTGCTCCTTGTCATTTATTCTAAAAACAATTTTATATCAAAACAAATCGAGTACATTTAGTTCCAAAATTTCATAACAGATGAAAGTGAACCTCATTATAACTTTTTCAACAAGTATATCGGCTATTGTACAAGAGATCACTACCGAGGAGTGGGAGGGAATATTTATGTCGTCATGCGAACGAAAATCAATTCAGTTTAAATAAAGTTGCGCAAATTCTTACTAAAGATTGGCGGAAAATGAAACATTACACCTGATTCTCCATCTAATTTAGTGGTTTTCCAACCGCTGGTTTCCAACCGTGGGTATGTTAATCACTGGATGTTTCACGAAAGTGACATATACTAAAATTTCAACTAACTACTAGTTGAAAAATATTTTTGGAGGTTCTTCAGAATATTCCTTCCCTCCACCCTTCCATTCCCACACTTTGATACCTTTCCTCCCGGTCTGAAAGGTCTGATAGTGCTGACCAAACTTCTAACCACACGCTGACTAAGAACAAACCCCGCGGTCGACGAGGGATATCGACGGTGGCCGACATTGAATGATACTGACGTGGTGGAAAATGAAAGGTGGCAGAAAAAAATTTTGAAATAGTAGAAAAGTTCCATCTCATCGTCACTAATATGTTCCAATTCCACCATATCATGCCTGATACTACTCAATTACGGAATATAGAGGATTATATTGACCTTGGCCGGAACTTGGAAAGGAGCTAAAAATGACTGCTACTAATATTATCTGTGAATAATAAGGTTATCCCTCATGCATATGACAAATGTTAGTTGTATTAACGAAGATATTTCACGACGTTTGCTAATGTAGGCAGTTTATAAACTGAAGTTGAGATTTTACCAAATAGAATTCACGACGACAAATATCACACGAATTCATAACCAGCTCAACACTTTCAATACATTGTTTGTCATAAATGAATTCTTCCTCATAGTTCAGTATTTTTTTTCAATTCAACTTCTTCACGTCTAAAGTACATATCTTTTCCCATTCCGCTATCCCCCCCCGTTTGACCACGGCCTCCGTGCGTCACTCGTCGTGATACTGCTGCATTTGTCTTTGGGCCTGCGTTTTCTATCGTTGGCCTCGCCCATAATATAAAAGGCCATCGATTCATGTACGAAAGATCGTTTTAAACAATTTTTTTCCTCGTACTGATCGGATATCAGTGGTCCCGTGTACCCCTTGGAGACCCCAATGATGAGGTTTCACTTGTCATTGGACTTCCCAAAAGCTAGAAACAAAGAATTTCTGACGAGATACTTGCCCCAGGATGGTTTATAAATGTCACGTTACCTACAAAAATAGTCCTGCTTTCATGTAAGAAAATCAGGTCAAGGGAAAAATGTTGTCATCATCAAACCGCTCTTAGGGTATTGAATATCTAACAATAGAGAGTTTGTACGTATTGTATGATTGGTCGTTAGTTCGTAAAATAGAGGGGTAACACAACCACAAGACCCAGTGTAATTATTTTTTGGTGTAACGCGCAAAGAAGAAATTGAAGTCATTTTCCGTTAATGAGTACGCCGTTTTTCATCGAAAATAATTACGCCAATGAATGAGAGATTATCATCGCATAGGTTATGGGTCTTTCATATCTTCCCCAATGATTACGTCCTCTTGATGACTGTAATTCAAATGATAGGTTATAGAAAATCTATAACTTTGATAGAGAAACAAGTCCAATATGAATATTTTCTCTCAATTATATCCTCTCCCTAAGTTGCGATTTTAAAAATATTTATAGATATGTATACATGGATTTAGTTCACTGTTATATATTTTTTTAGAGAATTAATAAATATCAAAGGAGCGAAGGGTCACGGAGGAGTGAGTGACGAAGGAGAGTTTTGTTTTCCGAAAATTAAATTAACATTTTTATTTAATTCCTCCAAGGTAATCTTTTGAAACACACAAAATAAGAAAAGCTACAGAATATCTGCATCCAATCGTATCTTGAAGCGGATGAAAGAAAATGGAAAACTTGGCGGTATGCACCAATTAAATAAACTTATTGTAATACTAGTATCCCGGATAATAATAGTAACAATACCAACAAGAAATGTGAGTAGTTCATCTTTAGATATTTAACGTTAATTATGTCACTGATGTGGTGATAACAATTGTAGATGGTTCAATATAAATCATAAATCGTTTTCTTTTAATTGATCATTCATAATTGATGATTATATATACTCCACTGAAACCTTCCTTTATAAATGTACATGATTAGTTCACAGGTTGAATATTTGAAAATATTAGGGCTCACATCTAAGAAAAGCTAATCGATCATGCAGAGAGATTATAATAAAACCCAGAAAAAAGAGTAAGATTCAGTAGGAACGTACTCAAATACTCATTTCGTGGAACAACTTACAAAACTGAAAAAACCATGGTTAAGCACCTTCCAATTTATAGTTGGAGAATTTATAGTTAGTAATCACATTCCCCACGATGTGATATAACCCAGTCGTAGTCACAAGGCATGCTCAACTAAAATCCCATTCTACATTTAAGCCTTGACTGTTACTCGCAGTATTTGATGAATAAACAGATCCGAATATTCGTATCGGAATTATTTTGTTTCGGTACAGCCTCACGTACTCAACATTGATTTCCTCATGTGAATTAATTCGGGGATTGCAAGAAAAAATTAGACCGAAATAGGGAGAGCGACTAAAGAACCGAGGAGGCAGACCAAAAGCCAGACCAGCTTGGGGAAATCCTACCCAAGTTGGTACGATTTTTTTTTAACACTACGGCGTTCGCTGTCCAGAGTAAAAAATAACATTCCCCTATGAAATTCCAAAAAAAATATGAAAATATTGTGAGAGTGGCTTCGGGAAATCATTTTCAAGGGGAAACATTTCTAAACCGTTAGCTGGAAAATAACTGCCTTGCTTCACGCTCGTGAGTTGGTGTTCTTGGAAGGATTCCAATTGCCTAGGTAAAATTTATTTCTACGTTCACCTCAGGTTTGCCTCGGAAACAACGCGCAAAGGACAAAGGCACTCCAGAGGAGGCAATTTTAGGTACGCAGAACGATCCTCACGTATTTTCTTTCTTTAAAATTTTCCATATCAGCAAGTTCATCAACGTTTACCCCTCCCCTGCATTAAACAAGTAAGGCAATGGCGAATATTGATGTGCTTTCTAGATTTATATATCGTTTTGGCCTGAATTTGTTTAAAAATTACATGTAAAATTATTTACAAGCATTACAACTATTACCATAGGTTTTCTACCAAATTGATGTAGGCATATGATGGAAGCTATTTACTACTGCACATCGCCTTTAGGATCATAGATTTTTAAGGCCCCAATTGCATTTCGTGTTAAGACAAACAAGATTTCCTCTTAGCTCTACGCAATTTTAATATATTCCATCTTAAAATGTCAAGAAAACTGTAATTCCTATTTTTTTTCCTTCTGCCCCTCGCTTAGTAGGGCACACATTTCGACATTGCGTTACCGTCCACACAATGTATTACCCACTATTCCTGCTTAATTTTGATCAATGTTAATTATTCTTTTCCCATGCTTCCATGCCTAAATTCTTTTCTTTACAATCCCATCTATCCATTTTATTTATTCATCCGCACCATATATTTAAAAAAACCTCCAACTTAAGGATATCCCTCAATTCTTTTATTCGCTAATACAAAGTTTCACCTTTTCGTTTCTTCAGGTGCCTGAAGAAAGTGACTTACATCAAAGTTTTCACCAGTATACGTATATATATTTTATTTCGGTAACGAGCCTTTTGTCACAAATACCCCCACAATTACGAACGTAGTCCTGCATTAGGCTGCCGAAATAAGTGTCTCAATTCAGCCCCTACAAATAATTTTTTTATTATTTTTGCATTCCGATTTCTCGAAATATCACTTTCGTTTCCTTTATTTTTATTTTTGATCCATACATCGCACTTCATAATGGATATCTTTTCATAACACCATACAAAATTAATACTTGTGCATGAAAACAGAACTCCTGTCTTTGTAATTCAGTCGTCAAAAACATACACTAATCACAGGGTCACGGATTTCACATTTTATATATTATGGAGTACAAACAGTAAATACTTCAATGCTTATTCAAGAGATTCACTGCAGTAACTTGCCACAAGTTTGGAAACAGTCTTGAGTACACCGTTTCTAGGGTGCCTTATGTTATCAAGATGATGGAAATAAAACTTATGACCGAATAAATTTTGACTCACTGTGACATGCACAAAAATAAATATACAGTGATACATAAACAATGTTGTAAAAGTGTTTTGGAGAAGAGTTACCCAAACGAAATTCCAGGGAGGAAACCTATTTTGGTGTTGAAAGAATTGAGCACAGCGTAAGAAAATTTTGAAGGTAAATAGGACATCGGTTAATATTATTCATATATAGTAAACGGGAGGAAAAAAAACAACACTTGCATCAGTTTTCTGCAGTTTAAATAGCAGCCCTGAGTCAAATGATCTGTTTAAAAAAGTATACTTTCATCACTATAGCTTAGTCACTATATCTACGTGGGATCTGCGACTGAAAATTATACATATTATGTCTATTTATATTTAATACAGCACAAATAAATATATCATGATTTTGCAAAAACTTGTCCATCGTTAGCTTGATTTTTACGAAGCATGTTACGGTGATTTGGTACAACCATGGAGAAGAGGAGGGAAATTCATGATTTGAATGCAGTGATGAACCATGGAATGATCATGAAGGAGAAAGGGACGCATAAGGATTAAATTAGTGAAATAGGAGATGGAGACCACAGGAGTGGAGGGAAAGAAAGAAAATGTATTAACCTACGAGATAAAGGAGATTATGGATCAACAACCGAGAGCCATAACATTTTTTTTCTACAAATGCGGTTAAAACGTTCTGGTTAATTGAACTAATTCCATTCATAATCTATGGTATGACAGTCACCCTAAAATTTTGAGCGTAATCCAATAGACAAGGATCGAACAAGTACCTTAACAAAAGGAAAAAAATCTGATTAGGAAACTATTTATGCCAGATAAGACAATAATCTAATCGTCACATGAGCGAAAATTTGCAGTTAAAAACGTCATTTGATTTGACTGTATTTGTACGAGCTACACTGTTAATCTTTAACTTAGCTGAAAATCTCATTAATGACATTCTTTCATTTAAAGGTGGTTTTTCAAGACGACTTCACAATATACACCAGATGGATCACATGCAAGTGTCCAAACCCCTGATAAAGCAGACGATATTTTAACAACAAATTTTCATTCATGTGATTGATATTAATGAAAGCAATTCGGCGATAGTCATATTAATATAAAAATTCATTCCATAATGTCTATTCAAATTCCAAGGTAGAAATAAGTTTAAATAATAAAGCTCTAAGGCCTAATAGAGGAAAAATATCAAAATAGTAACTCCGTTCATGTTTAATGCGATACAGTTAAAATATTATTTGTTACATTTTTCCGCATTTTTCGTATCAAGCCATGCTAATGCAGCCTCTGGAAAGTGGTCTTTTCTAGTACAAGGCCCTGGTTTCACCCATCAAACTAATGTTTTTTGCCACGAATAATTATATTTAACTGTTTATACAGCCTTTATAATACTGTATTTTTATTTAAAAGGCGTACCTAGTCTTTAAAATTTGAGAAAAACTACCACATCTCGAAATTTGAGAGAAATAAGCAATTTCACAGATTACAAATACATAATAATTATTCTAATTTGAAATACTCAAGGAAATGTTGTACTATCACCAGATAAGTCTTTGGGGTGTTATTATATATCCTAAGTGAAACTATTTTTGTTTAACGTAAAGAATTTTTAAAATGATTGACCCAGTGTCCTTTCCTAAAAAATGTAATTTTGATTGAAATATTAATGGAGGGTATATAAACTTTGGTAAGATATACTCTCATGAACAAACTAAACAAAAGTTCTCTCAGTCCGCATTGTAAATTTCCGTGCCAAGATAAAATGAAATAGAGAACGAAAAGTGCACTTAGACTAGACAACTTATAGGTCTAATTTTCTTTTTAAAGGTATTCCGCCCTGCAACTTTTCATAACTTCTAGGAAACTTGGAAGATTGCTATGGGATACCGAGTAAATGTGAAACGTGCCTATGGGTACGCCCTTGTACACATTTAATGACGAGAGAATCATTTTCAAAGTGGGTCAAAACTAAGTTTCTATTACTCAAATTATTCAAGGCTGCTATAAAGTTTGCTATTAAAGATTAACAAAATGGAAATACCTTGAAATATTTTAATAAGTTAATGTATTTTAATAAGTCAAGGCTTCTACGGGTAGTTCATGACTTCGCATTCAAGAATAAATTTATATATTAGGATAATATTCAGGGACTATAACTAGCTGATCGGATTATTGATGAAAGATAAAGCGATTGGAAAGTCGTTTCTAACTATGGACGTTCAGGTTTACTAACCAACCAACATAAGTTTCTGATATAGTGAAGCAATAATTCTATAGATACTTCTAAATCTGTTTAAAACATGCTATTAAAAGCGTTACTACTCTTAAAATAATAGTTGAATGGAGTAGCAAGACAAGAGTATTTTTTAGCAGGGCAAGAGAAGATAGGTCACCAAATTACCGCAGAACCAGCAGCAGGTTCTTCGATATATTCAGCATTCATTAATGCAAAAAGGTGAATGATCAAATACTGTGCTCTCGATCAAGAAAAATCACTGATCGAAAGAATCTTTGATGAAGTTTTTTCATAACTATCTGAAGTCATATGTGAAATTTAAAAAATTAGAAATGTTTAATCGACGACTGAGACCAACGGATTCTTTATTCCGGCAATAAAATTTTCTTTCAGACAACTTTCAGTAAAAGCTAAAAAAAATATTACTTAAAATTTTGAACAACTTTCTGTGTATAGAAGATGAGAATGAAAAAAAACGATATCAGTACTCAATCAGTCTAAACTGAATTTAAGCTGCACAGAATACTTAATGATATGTTATTACTGAACTTATTGAACGCAATCTTCGTTAGGAAAAACGGATAAAGATGAGACAACTCATCCAATTTTGACACTTATGAGATTGATTTGGAAATTAATACCGCTATCGACTCTTGCTCTTTTTCTTTGGGGCCCAATCTATTACCTATGATCTACGAAGGTCTAGTCTACGAACGGGCCCGAATGATATGACGTGATATGACAAGAAGATGCGTGCCTCAGCAGAAGGAGAAAGAAGGGACAGTGTTGCCAGGCGAAACGACTTAGGGTATCTTTTGTCATTTATCTTAGATTGGTGATTAGGAGCGAAACATGTTGAAGCGACAATTTCATCCATGCGCCAAAATGTATGCCTCCCGATTTTAGTCCAATAAAAATGAGTAGAGATATTTTTTCATAATTTGTTCAAAGGTGGCTTTCAACTTTGATAGACAAACTCAGAACTGTTGAAAAAACTTGGCAAAAAATTCGATCAAGTAACAAGACAAATTTAATCGTCACTCAATAAATAGTTGTTTACTCAGATTTGGTGCTTTCCCGGCGAATGATGAAAGTGAAGTTTTCTCGGGTTTTTCACTGGGTCAAGGGCTCCATTGCGGCCCTTGACCCGTTGGAGAACTCGAGAAGACTTTACTTTCAGTTGTTTACTCGTGTAAAAACGTTCACGTTATCTCTTGATTTCTCGGATAGAACAGTGATTGTTATTATTAGCTACATATGAAATTAAATATTTTGTTTGTCAAAAAAGGAATTCTTAATGATCAACTTATATAAGCCAGTATTATTAACGACACATAAGATATAAGATATTACAATCATTCCTTCATTTCAGAAGCAACTGGGAACAGTTGTTGAACTCTTTAAAAAAAATACACAAGTAGATTCAAAATGCAACTCATATGGCATGCCGCAATAGAGTGAAAAATGTTCACCCTGGTGGGTTTTTACGCAAATTAAAATTAGTATGAGATATTTGACAGACTTCGAATTGGTGACCGAAAAAGAATTGAAAACGAAGCTTTTTCCTTCAGTTTTTACATGTTTTAAGGAGATAATTTTACGACAATCGAATAGAGAGTTAACCCCACAGGTTTTAAGGCATTTTCACCCGAGCATGCCACGTATCTTACTCCCATTTTCTACTTCTTTTGTCGATGACATTAACTAAAAATATTCGACAGAAACGTACATCCGATAATGTACAACCTGGCAACACCGCCCGCGGTTGAGTATGCAGGAGAATGAGTGGGAGAATGCGAAGTGGAAAAGAAGAAGAGAGAATGAATAGAGAGAGAGAAGAACGAAATTATGGCAATGAGAATGGTAGGAAAGTGGACACATACGCATCGCACCTGGTAGTTGGAGAGGCAGCCAAAAAGGCCCCCGCCTCCACCACCGCTGCCCCCAAAGGGCCCACCCGCGGGACCCCCGCCTCCGAAAAGGCTTCTCGGGCCCCGATCCAGCACGTTGAGCTGCCGCTGGGTGATGCAGTACTGCTCCCTTATGTCCTCCTTGGAGTACACGGGCACCTCCGACTTCCGGCTGCCCTTGCCCAGCGGGATTCCCCGCCGCCTCCCGCCCAGGATGCCGTCCTCACCTCCTTCGTCGCCGCCGCAAGAGAACAGCCCGCCCCCGCCGCCCCCGCTGCCCTGGGGGAGGTCGACCTTTGCGGAAGGAGGGGCGAGAGAAAAGAGAGGCGTCGATCATTCAAATCCAAGGGGTGGCATTACAAAAACCTTAACATCAAATCAACAAAATTCGCGTAATAAAAATTCGGTAACATAATTTGCATTGGCATTGGAGATTACAATTATAATGGAAAATAATATATTGACCGTTTTGATGATTGACCGTGTTGATTTGAAAAAGAAATCGTGTGCGACGATGAAAGCGAAATCATCACTAATACGTCTACGTAACACCAAGGAAGCCGCCAAAAGGGCGTACGGCAGGGTGTGAGCCAATACCAGGTCGAGTAGTCTTCATCAGTAGGTAGCTGGTAGCATCATCGAGTAGTCCTCTTGGGTTAGGACCTACATTATGGACGACGTTTCGACACTCGACTCGAGCGTCAACTTCAGAATCGAGGAGAAAGCTGGAGATTAGTTTACAGATGGGACGATAAGAGGATATTGGACTTCAAGGCGCTTGAGAAGATGATCTGGTTGAGTGTTGAAACTTCGTCCTGAATGGACACCCTAATCCGGTGAAAAACCGGAGAGGTCTTCGTGATGATAATACTCAGGGGAGGCGATATCTTAATTAAAAATCAATTCGACCGAGTTCCCTAAAAACTCTTTTGAATGTCGGCTGAACATTTCGCGGATGGGTTAGAGGGTGATTAATACAAATTATTAATATGTACGAGGTTCATTAAAGTTGTGCGGCCTCCAATTTTTTTCTCCGGACTGGAAACAGATAGAAACATGCGGTTTGCTTTAAAATGAGCGGGCGCTCTTTGTCAATGCGTGATACAGATGGCAGCAATGCACGAAAGACAGAAACTCTAGCGTCAGCCGCGAGAATTAGAACTGTTTTCGATACTTAAAATGGCGAAGTTTTCGTTGCATGACCAGCGTGTAATCATTCGTGGTGTGACACCGATTGAAATCCATCGCCAGTTGAAGGAGACATGTGGTGATGG
>WURS02032756.1:0-11547 GCA_011762765.2 Rhinocypha anisoptera | reverse complement strand
ATGTCGTGAAACGAAAAATTTGTCTGAAAACGACGACGACGACGACCAAAGTCGATCACGCATTAATATAGAGTAGATAGATATTTATTGTAAAATTTAGTACAATTTTGCAGAATTAAATAATTTTTATTTTAAAATAAATTGGAATATTTGCAAATGTTCAATAAAATAATTCAATAAAATAAAACTAAAACAGATTTGTTTACAAAAAAATATAATGATTTAAAAATAATAAATCAATTTTTTTTATTTTTCTCTAAGCTTTAGGTTCACAGCAAGTCGAAGCTAGGTGTCATCGTTCCTTGTGAACTCCCACTTGAAGTTGGCTACCATAAACCTTGCCCTCTACTTACCTTTGATGTTTTGGGAAGACAGTTGTAGCTCGCTTAGGTTTATCTTGATTGTTTGGTCCCGAGTAGCTTTGGTCAATTTTTGAAAATAGACCAGCACGGCGAGAATAAACAAAAATGTCATAACCACAATCAGCAGTGACCAGAAGACATGGCGTGAGTTAATCCGTTTGCGCGGCATTTGCACATCTCGGTCCAAAGCCGAGTAGCTTTGGTCAATTGGTCTCGATTGCTTCTCTTGACATCCAAACCCAATGCAGATCTAGCCATGTAGAATAATGAAGCTCTTTGCACATAACTATTGCTCGTTTGATGTTACCCTCATAGATTGCACTTTTTTAGAAATTTTGTCAAGTAGGACAATATTCATTGACATTCTGAGGGTTTTCATCTCTATCACATTGGTGGCCTTGGTGTCTGGACAACACTCGCAGCCACAATACCGTTTTGTTGACATTAGGCTTAGTGCGAAAGCATCCTTTGATCACAGAGGACTCCGGTTAGCTGTCGCCATTTATTTTAGTTTATTAAAATAATGAATTAATTTAACATATAAAATAAATTTATAATTTGTTTGGTTCAAATTAATTAATTTAATTTTTTGTGTTCAACAGAAAGGGGAAAGCAAAATAATAGGAATAAAAGAAGTAAATGAATACACACGTATGTTTTGATTGTTAATTAATGCAGCTGACTAGCATAACTGCTATTACAGTTCAAGTGTTTCCCTGCTATTCTCACTGCCATTACTACTGCTTGGACCGGTCATTTTCGGGGAGAGCAGTTCCAATTGGTCCATCAAACATTACCAGGGACGGTACAACTGTTAGATGTGTGCTGTTTGGTGTTTCCATTCCATGTATAGAGCAAAATTTTATTCTATTTTCATTCTCTCACCTCTGGCACTCTCACACCAGAATCCACTTATACTCTGTGAGTCCAGTTAGTGAATCAAAATTAAGGACATGTATATATCAATATTTAAAAAATTATTGTACTACTAGAAAAAGTGTACACGGCTTGGAAAGAAACAATTTATTATCTTTTCTACACAAACTATCTTTTAATGTTTTCATTTGTTTCATATATATCCACAATAATTTATTTTAAGTTAGCATGTCCGATCAACATTAAATGTTCTTTATTGGCATTTAATGTTTGGATTATAGTTATATCTAAACAGACTGGGTACATTTAATTGAGACTAAGCAACTTTGTAGTGCACATTGTAATCTATCGGGACTATTTCACTCTATTATAATAATTATTGCTCAAATAATCAATTCGCATACAAGACTGATTGTGATGCGAAAACGGCTTAAATGTCATATAAAACGCAATTTATTTTTGCAAGAATTTTATTTTAAAAGAGAATTACATTACTACAATGACAACTGTTAAAGCCTTTTAAGATACAGACTACATTTTTTACTAAAATATGTGAATTGTCGTTTGTCTTAAAATGCAGGTGCCATTCACCGATCAGCCACTTTTCTTCTCTTGCAATGTCTGCTGACTATGGTCGTCGTACCAAAACCAATCAGCATGCCGAATCACCTTGACTTTTCCCAAAGCAGCCAAGCGAGTATTTCCTTGAATGAACCATTTGTAAATGGAACCCTGAAAATAAACAAGCACGGCAAGAATAAACCAAAGTGTCATAACCACGATAAGCAGTGACCAGAAGACATGGCGTGAGTTAACCCGTTGGCGCGGCATTTGCACATCTCGGTGCAAAGCCTGCGGAGCGAAACCATAGACCATGTTTCGGTTCAACTGCTCTTGAGACTCGGTATTGAGTTCCATGATTGAAAGAGAGCAGAGTTGCACTCGGGTTCGAGCCGATTGATTCAACTCGGAGTACACCAGCTAAGTGTGGGCATCAGTCGCACAGCTCGTTGACCCTAGTTTGATATATCGGAGGAGCATTGAACCCATTCTCCCACTGTGCTCGGTGCCACTCACACTACCCAAGTTACCCGAACCCAGATGACCTCTCTGGTCATGGCTCGCTTTCTCTAGACCATCCAGGCTGTAAAGCAGGATAATGAACCAATCACTCAATTAATATTTTATTTGTTTTATATTATCGTTAATTCAATTTTGCAATTTCACAAAAACAAAAGTAAAATACCAATGAAATCAATTTAAAAATACTTAATCAAATTAAATAATTTTTATTTAAATTACATTTTAAGATTACAATCAAAAAAGCTTTGTATTGGTATAACAATTTTATTTATAATTTTTATTTGAATATGTAAAATGTGGTACAATAATTTTTTAAAATTAAAATTAAATAAAATATGTGTATAAATAATTTAGTTTGTAGTTAAACAAAATTTTTGTTTTAGCATTTTTCTATATATTCAAACTATTTATTTGATTTTTATATTGAAGTTTTCAATGGTTACAGCTTTTTCTTAAATACTAACCTCGCAATACTATTTTAATAAATTTTGTAATAATATTAGAAGAACAAAAAAAGAAAATGATAATAGTAATAAGAAGGGTGAAAATGAGAGACCAATACATGAATGACTCGACAAGTGTGAGCGATACCACTGGCTCTTCGTTTTGAGGTTGCATTGCTTCGTGTTGGTCAATCATCCGCTCGTTTGGTTGAGTGGTAGGTGCATCAGCTGCTCTACTCAAAGCAATCTCTGCTGGTGCTGATTCACTCCTTGGGATTAGGACTGAAACCGTACCCCCAGTTGAATTGTTTGATAACTCACTACATTGAGCGAGCATGGAGTGTCGTTTGGGGTGAGTAGAGGACATTGTGACCGATCGTGCCCGATTCTTCTCCGCACTGAGAGCTTTTCTGGAAAAGTCCGCTCGACACACAGAACACACACCACACACTCTGTCAATCGATCCATTTGAGTCATTTGCATCTGCGCATTGACTACACTGATTTGACTAGCTTTCACTCAATGACCACTCATTGTTTTATGTAATGTGTGGCATGTAGAGTGACCACTTGTAAACAAATTTCACAAATCTAACCATCAAGCTTACAATTTTGACAAAAATAATAATTAATTTTTAGAAAATTTAAAAAACATTTAGCTGCTTTGGCACTCAGATCATGGCAAAAGACCTAGGCAAATTGTCAAGTGTCTAAGGAAAGTCCGACAAGTTTAAAAAAATAAAATACAACCTATCTGACTTTGACGGTAGCATACCAAAGCATAAATATTTTTAGTTAAGTTTATTTCGACACGAAATTATTTATATCGGCACTAATAATTTTACATCTTATTACACAGTGTTTTAATATAATTTTGTGTATTTTAAAAAGGTTGCATAAAGTGCCACAAACAAAAAGATCATAAGCACAAATAGCACATTCTTCTTTTTCTCACATAAATTTTATATATAATTTTTGTTATCGAATACTCATCCTCATTAGTATGTATTTAATTTGCACAAATAAATGTATCAGAAATTATCTTAGCCCTAATGTCTAAACAAAATTAATTTATTGAAAAATTAGTTTATTCATTTTAAATATTATATAAAACACAATTTATTTTTGCACGCAATTTTATTTTATTTAAAAGAATTACATTATCGATTACTATGACAATTGTAAATGTCTTCTAAGACACAGACTACATTTTTAACTAAAAATTGTGATTTAGCGCACGTTTTGGAATAGAGGTGCCATTATCCGCGTAACAGAATCAGCCACTTTTCTTCTTCTGCAGTGTTTGCTGACTATGGTCGTCGTACCAAAACCAATCAGCATGCCGAATCACCTTGACTTTTCCCAAAGCAGCCAAGCGAGTATTTCTTTGAATAAACCATTTGTAAATAGAATCCTGAAAATAGACCAGCACGGTGAGAATAAACAAAAATGTCATAACCACGATCAGCAGTGACCAGAAGACATGGCGTGAGTTAATCCGTTTGCGCGGCATTTGCACATCTCGGTGCAAAGCCTGCCGGACGTAACCATAGACCATGTTTCGGTTCAGCTGCTCTTGAGACTCGGTATTGAGTTCCATGATTGAAAAAGAGCAGAGTTGCACTCGGATTCGAGCCGATTGATTCAACTCGGAGTACACCAGCCAAGTGTTGGGCATCAGTCGCACAGCTCGTTGACCCTAGTTTGATATATCGGAGGAGCATCAAACCCATTTTCCCACTGTGCTCGGTGCCACCCACACTACCCAAATTACCCAAACCCAGATGACCTCTCTGGCTCACCCACAATGGCTCGCTTTTCCTAGACTATCCAGGCTGTAAGACAAAATAATAAACCATTCACTCAATTGATCTTGTATTTGTTTTATATCATCTCAAATTTAATTTTGGAATTGCAAAAAGAAACTTACAAAATTTAAGTGACACGCCAACAAAAAGAAAAATAGTAAAAGTATGGTGAAAAATTAATTTAATAATGTTTGCCGAAAAGCAATTTTATGTAGATTTAAATTAAATTTTAATCCCAGTCAATTTAAATGGGACAATTACTCCAACTCTTTCTGGCTCACCCTCAATTGCTTTATTTTACTAGACAATCCAATTTGTAAGGCAGGATGAACAAATATGAAATAATTGAATTAGTCACTCAATTATTTTATATTTGTTTTATATAATTGCAAATTCAATTTTGAAATTGTTTAAAAGTTTAACTAGAGTATGGTTTAAAATTAATTTAATAATGTTTGTGGAAAAGCATTTTTATGTGGACTAAATCCCAGTCAATTTAAATGGAAATGACTGCACTTAAATGTCTTATAAGTTATAACAGCAATATAATATCTACTGCATGACAGGATAATGTCTCAGTCACTAAATTATTTTAACATTTGTTTTATACTTTAGCAAAATCAATTTTTAAATTGAAAGTAGATTATATTGGCAAACTCAATAACTTAAATAAAATAAAATGATAAAGCAAAAACCAGGAAAAAAATAAATAAAATTCTTATTTAAAATAGATTGCATAATGTTTACCTTCAACCACAGTTGGTAGTGTATATTTAATTAGGGCTCTCAGAAAAACCCAAACACCGTAAAAACTGCACTTATCTACGAAAGCAACCTTATAATTGGCCTTAAAGTGCAGTTTTTCTTCCAATTCAAGTTTTGTTTGGGTTTTTCTGGGAGCCCTAATTTAATGCTTGTCAATTTAAATTTCAAATATTGCACTCAATAGCATTATAACAGTTTGTTTTGGGATTTCACTATTATATCTTTATTGCACAATTAATCGTTAATATTTATACAAAAGTAAAAATGCCAAAACATTTCTAAGTTTTAATTAAAATTTATATATACTTGATTACTTTTTAAATAAAATGCCTATATACCGGCATAGTGATGTCGCATTAATTTTTTTAGTTTTTCAATTTTAATCATTAGGCAGAGAGTGAAATAAGAAAAATATTAAAGCGGGTATTAAAGCGGGTATTAAAGCTGTCCCACTGGCCAGCGGCAAGTAGAGAGCCTCGTTGGGTAAAAGTATCTTAAGTGCAATACATTTCCGATTGTTTTTTAATTGTTCTGTCTGGCGTTTGTACTAAAATCACATTTTTTTTCAAAAATACTATCTGATTCAATCCGATCTACAGATATTCGATATATGACTCGTGTTGACGTTGAAATAGCCTATTATCACCCCACTGTCATTTATGCATATAAAGCTGTCATCAAACAGCACACAACTTACCATTTGTCTTTGATCTAGTGCCTGCGTGCACGTTCTTCACTCTCATCTTATTTTTATCTCGTGTTTTTATTCATTTGATTTTACTGTTTAAATTAAAACTACAACAACTCAAAAATATTTTAAATTAAAATTACAATATTAAGTGTTTTATTTGTGATAGGCAAATGTCTTATATACATATGATGTGGATGAGGCTATTTACACACAGATGGTTATGTACACACGTTACACCTTCTCTGCGTTTCTGGACGGCCACGTCCTCGAAACGTATCCAAAGTTTCAGATGTAGAAAAAACCTTCAGTTGGTTGAGGTGAATCTTACGTCTCTAATTCAGAAAGTCTTTTACTATAGCTAATGGGCTTGCGATTTCAGTGACGATAATTGGGCCACACCATCGACGATTTAGTTTCCATGACTTGTCGCGAACTGTCTCCTCCATATGCCATAATACTTTATCGCCGATTTTACTTGGCCTAAACTCTCGATCGTAGTATCGTTTGGATCTTCTTCTTTCGTGTTGCATTTTGATTTTAGCATTCTCACGTACTTGATTCAAATTCGGATTTGGAAGAGTCATATTCCTTATCGATTTCTAATCGTGACTCCTCACCATACATAAGTACGTGTGATGAGTACCCTGTAACCGCGTGTTTCCTTGAGTTGTAACTGTCAACACAACGTTGTAGTACTTGGCTCCATTTGCTTTGATGGTTGATGCTAGTGCGAATCATCTTTTCTAGTGTTTGTATTTCTCGATCAGCTAAGCCGTTGAATTCGTCGACTTTGCCGCTGTTTTTTTTTGCAAAAAACAGACCACACCGGTTCATTTGTAAAATTGGAAACCTACTCGTTGGTAGGACCAGATTTTTTTAGAAGGCGTGTCAGTGTACTATGTGAAAGACATAGATGTTTCTCCACCCCAACTCGGCTTGATACATTGTATATTGCACTAACAACTTTCTATATTTGCCAGCGTGATTTGTAAGCTCGCATCGTAGTTGCATCTCTTTTCATGACAGCATTGGATAATTTGGTACTTGCCACTATTTCACTCTCTCTTTCACTCTTTTTTACTTTCTCGTTCTCTCCCATTCCTCGTTTACAACACAAACCATGATAAGTTTTCTCAAAAACTGATTTATTTAATAAACATTTTACACAGGTTATATAAACTTTGAGTATATTCTATATTCATATATTAATTATATCGTTGCATTAAATAATATTTTAATTGCAATATTATATTTTAATTTAAACACATATAAACTTAGATTTAGTTAAGTGGGTAGGAAAAGAACGATTATTTTCTAAATTAAATTATCAATTGCTAACGCCATCTCTTAGCAAAATTTGGAATTACTCATAGCTAAAAAAATTAAATCATTTAAAATCATTTTTGATAATAAACACTATAAGTTATTGTTTAAATAAAATGTGGTTAACATATAAAAGTATTTTTAAAAGTTATTAATAATTTAATAAGTATTTTATAACATTTATTAAACTAAGTAACCGTTTATAAAAGATGACCCACAGGTTTATTTTGTTAGCTTAGTCATAGCTTAATTTATTGTTATTAATAAACTTGATGCAATAATTTAGATTATTATATAATAAAACATTAAATAGAATGCAGTGTAATGTTTAATCTAAATTTTTGAAAGAAAGAAGTCTGTCGGGCGATGGATTGGCGACCGACGACTGACTCAGTTGCCTACTGCAAGTCATGGAGATATGGCGCGAAGCGGTACGGATGGCAACGAAGAGCGCATGCTATCATTGAAGACACTTGATGTTCCCGGTGGTTCTCCCGATGTGTTCGCAAATCTGGTCGATAGCGATGAACCGAACAGTGATGCCTCGGAAAATGTGAAGGTCAAAATGAAACATGACGCCATTGAGAATCATTCCAAGTGGACCGATACTTGAACTTTGGCTGAGCGTTTGTCGAAAGTGAACATCTCGGACAAGCGGTTGCATAGGAAGGAGATCGATAGTTGGTGTGTAACAAGATTCAACGAGAAGTTCAAGCAGGTGAACTATAGCCTATTATCACCTCGCTGTCATACACGCATATAAAGCTGTGGCCAGACAGCACACAATCACCATTTGTCTTTGATCTGGTGCCAGCGTGCACGTTCTTTCACTCTCATCTCCTTATTTTTTCCCGAGTTTTTATTCATCCGATTTTACTATTAAATTAAAACTGCAACACTTTCTTTTAGAATCATTTAGCTGGAAGTATTTAAATACTCAAAAAAATCTAAAACCGTGTTAAAAGAAATTATTTTTTCACTTCTGCTACACTTCAGCGAAAAAGTGCTAATTTGGGCTGCTATCTATCGTCTAGTTTGACAATATCAAAGGCGGCCGAGAGGCAGAGACAACTTGACATAGGCTTAAGAAAACCAGAATATCTCAAACCTGGTTAATTTAATTTCTGTGATTTAAATTTTAATGTAAACTAGATAAAATTTTAGGAAAAGTCAAGAAAGGACAAGTCAATCATTTTAATCCAAGTAGTTTTTAAAAATTAATTTAACGCTTGGGGTCACCAAAGTGACTCCAGAATCTGTTCCAGTGTTAAGCACTTATTGTCTTCTGTTTTTGGTTTAACATATGATCACTCGAGTTTATCTTCAATCAATTTAAACATTTTTAGTGTAACTTAAATAAGTTTTGCACTAACATAAAATTCAGACACATGTATTTTTATTTTTATTTTATTTTAGTAATAAAAGTTTTCATAAAATTTGTTGTAAAATCATCTTTGGGTTACTGTTGAAGTATGGATCAACCGAAGTACACAGTGAGCCATTTTTTAGTTCGAACGACTGACTAGCGGACGTTCTATAAACTTGTTTATTTGTTGTTAAGTTTTTTCAAGTCACTTTAGGTGACTTGCTAAAAACACTTTGTTGGTATTTTGTAACAGTTAAAATTCAAAATTAATTGGTTTTGATATTGAATTAATTAACAATAATATATAATGATTGTCAATAATTATTTAATCTAATTAATTTCATTTGTGTTTCTTTAATTTTAAATATTTTTGGATCAAATATCGAATATCTATAGATCGAATTGGATAGCATTTTTTTAAGACTCTAATGAGTAAAACCCGAAAACCGTCGATTTTAAATAAGCGCTTTTACTTATAAAGTTTAAAATAATAATAGGGATAATAATAAAACTCTAGATTGTTAAGGTTATTAAAAGTTTTCAAAGAGTTTGTAAAAACCAAGTTAAAACAGTTGTAGTTTTTCATTCTATGTTCAGACAATCACTATTTGATAAACAATATCACAGAAATTAATTATTATTGTAAATATATATATTTTTAAAATTATATTAAATTATAGACCTAAAAACCAATTATGGTACTAAAAACTAATTATGGTAAACATTGGAAAGTGGCTTCAGAAAGCAAAATTTATTACCCTTTTGTTTTAATTGCCTTTTAAAAGTGAAAATTAAACTAGTAATTTTAAAATAAAAATACCATCAAATTATAAAAACAAAAGTGAACAATTTAATACCATTTAAGAGTCCACAAATTAAAAAATTTAAATTCGCTAAAAAATTTAAATCAAAATTAATATCTTACATATTTTATCGTAACTAAAAAATAAATGAGTTTTTAAAAACTTATTTACAATTAAAAGAAAGTATATTTTGCGTAGATTATATTTTTAAAATTATATTGAAACTCTATTTTGTTGCAAAATAACAATAATTGACTTTTTGAGGCCACTTTCCTATGCTTACCAGACAATGTTCTTAATGCAAAATTTAAAATCAAACCACTAGATGGAGAAGAGTATCCGACTAAGCAACAGCCAAAAATAAAAATGGCACTACCAGGTAACCGAGCCTGGATGCAATTCAACCGAGACGCTTCCAAGGAGGGTCAGAATCCACAGCGCGCAACACAGTCGGGAATGTGGCGAAGAAGGAGAAGGAAAGAAAGAAAGAGAGAGAGAGAGAGGGAGCCGTGCGCGAGCCAGACAGGTGTCTTACTTCGCTGCCGACAGTAGCATCTCGCGGTGCACAGCTACTGACGGTGTCGCGACTACTGTTCTTCCCACAACGCCAACTTCTCCAATCTTACCAATCTCTTTAATTTTTTAATTTTTTGCTTATTTTGGAACCAATCACCATAATGCAGAACATTACCATCTTTATTTTAACCGTTTTAATTGGAACGGCATTTTGGAAAATTCACAGAAACAATTACCAGGTAAGTGGTTTCGAATCTGTTGCAATAGAATTTTTGTGATGCTGTTCATGATTTCTTAAATATATGTAAGATATGCAATGCTAGCCAAGCCTTAGTTTTCATATGGAATACTACAAAGACTATGTTTGGTGAGATTTATAAGACTTTGATTTAAATTACACTCTTGGACAAGTGTTCATTAGTCATGGTGTGCGAATGTTTTAAATAGTTATAATTTGTATATTTTTAACTCGAATGCAATCAACTAAATATTGGTATTTAATATGGTTTATTGGGATCAATTGTTCTCTTGGTTAGTGTCCAGACAGCTAAATTTGATGATGGGATGCCTTCCCAGTGAAACCTGATGGTTAGAGCTGTGAGTGAGGCGACGAGGATGGTGAGATGGTGAGATGGTGAGATGGTGAGATGGCTGCCACCGCGCACTAGCTGCCACCGCGCACTGGCTGCCAGTTCATAGTTCACCATGGCTAATGCGTCTCTCCGGGCCATTTGTGAGCCCGGGCAAACCAGGCCATTCGCTATCGTGCTATGTTCTTTGCCATTTACTCTTACAAATGAAAGTGGGTATAATTGTAATGGAAAACAAGTTTAATTTTAAATTTGTATTCACAACATTAAAATTACAATATACAAAGTTTTAATTTATATTAAATTTTAACTTGTACTTTTACAAAATTAAAATTAAAACCAATTTTAAACTTATATTTTGTCAAATTTAAACTTAATATTCAAATTTAAACTTGAAAAATGACAAACGAACTTAAGTTTAAATTTATAATAATTAAATTTTATCGAGGTCAACATACACACACACATCGTGGTTCCCTTTGAACTCCCAATCGGAGTGAGATCGACATACACACACACATCGTGGTTCCCTTTGAATTCCCAATTGGAGTGAGGTCGACACAAACACACACACACACACACATCGTGGTTTCCTTTGAACTCCCAATTGGAGTGAGGTCGACACAAACACACATATCGTGGTTTCCTTTGAACTCCCAATTGGAGTGAGGTCGACATACACACACACACACACATCGTGGTTCCCTTTGAACTCCCAATTGGAGTGAGGTCGACACATACACACACACACACACACACACACACATTGTGGTTCCCTTTGAACTCTCAATCGGAGTGAGGTCGACACATACACACACACACACACATCGTGGTTCCCTTTGAATTCCCAATTGGAGTGAGGTCGACACAAACACACATATCGTGGTTTCCTTTGAACTCCCAATTGGAGTGAGGTCGACAT
>WURS02032745.1:0-11548 GCA_011762765.2 Rhinocypha anisoptera | reverse complement strand
ATGTGGAATTGCTGTGAAATTATTTCCCAATCTTCTACGATGGAAAAATTCCACCAAGTTATGGCTGAAACCATTTCTTACTTCTGATGATATAATTGCTAATTTAATGTGTCAGAAGCACGAAATACATATAGTATTCTTAGCTAAAGTAAAAATATTCCTGGGAAGATACTACACTGTTGTTTTTCAACTTACAGTTGCATTTCGTCATAATACGCTCACAAATGTGCACCTTCTTAAAAGTATAGGATTATTTCGCTGAAGTTATTCTAACCAAGGATGTTTGAGATACTCATAACAGCGTTCTTAATTCCGTATATCGGGATGGAGAGGCGTTTCTTTAAACATTGGCAGCAGAAAGGTGTCAAGTCTGGTAAATTGGGAGAGTTCTATGACAAGCATAATAACACTTTTCTAGTTCATTAGATTTCTGATTACGGTTAAATTGTCGCATCTCTTCGCATTTCTTCTGTTGAAGGAAGATTTCTCAGATGTGTTGCAGGTTGGAGCATGTCGCTATTGAAACATTTCGAGATATTGGTTGTGCTTGTGACACTGCATATACCGCGGTTTCTATTTCCTGAGAATACTTGCTACGTGGTGGACCGTTTATTTTAAATAAAGCATTACGAAAACGGTGCACTTTAATTCCTTTCGTTAATGTTCTTGTCACAAGTGACACTAATTATTTTTCGGTTTACAATTGATAGCTTTCAAACTTTCCCACCAGGTACGATATGTCTCTTATCCAATTGAAGTTTCTATCACATTTTTATGTTTTACTATTTATGTGTATGTTTTCTGCAGTAGCAAGGAGTGATTTTCAAATATAAATTTTTCTACATGCAACCTTTTTGAAATATATTAAATGATATTATACATAATTCAAAAATATTTACTCTCCCCTTTTTTTCTCGTTCTGAAGTAGAATTTCTAAAGATCAAAGACATCTCTTTATTAAAGAGATCAATGAACATGTATTAGAGATTATTCAATGTATTAAAAACGTGACTTGTTTCCTTCATAAATGCTCGCTCAATTCACTATGCCCTTTTGGTTCTCCATCTGTACATTTTGTGACACAACTGAAAATCCATTATGTCCACCCTTCCTCTTCTGAGCCTTGCGGCGATTTCCTAAAACCAGATTGATATATTCCATTATGGGCTGTCTTTTTCAGCTGACCTTCGATTTGTAGTGTGAGGCTAACGTTCTGCGATGCTTACACAATCCTATTCATGGCTTTTTTAATGGGAAACTCACTTATATTCTCCATTTTGTTACTGCATCAAATATGCAAAAATAGTTAGATTGTTTACCATTCCGCATAAGTATTTACATTAAATGAAATGAAACAACTTGAGTAATAGTGGGAAAATGACGATTTAAAATATTGTTTGAAAAAACCATCTTGGATGGCACTAATATTTCAAGACTTTAATCGAAATGCAACTTTAGCCGTTAAACTTTTTCAGAAGAATGACTTTTTTTGTCATCAGCGTTAATTAATTTTAAAATTAATAATGATACACTTATATTTATAAATATTATTTTATGGCTGTTTTGCACTAGCATACTAAGTTCTCGTAAACATGAGAAATTGCTTGAAATAATCCAAGAAAACTGAAAAAACGAGTATGTGGGAGAAATCACAAATATGTATTCAGTGGAATTTACAGTATTCGACTACTTGAACTATTAATTGTCAACATTTTGAATCGGATGAGTACCTAAAGATAAAATGTGATATTAAATCCTCATGAAAAAATCGGTATAATTGCGTACCATGCCATTGTCAAATTTATTTCAACTTCAATATACACCCTATCCACATAAATTTGAATGGAGGTATTCATTCCTCCGAACATAAAAATCAATTTTCTACTAGGTATATAATTCCTTTTTTACTTAAGGAGTAAATCTAGGTAGGCTGCCAAACTTTATTTTTTCCAATGACGACCCGAGAAAGGGAATGAAAGTACCACTAGGATTTTCAACCGAGAAAATGGCGACCACATCTCTTTCACGTTCGCCAAAACCAAGAGCATACTTATTAGCACTTCAGCAATACGCAGATTTAAAGGGTGACTCAACTTCCTATTTTAAAGTCTTTTAAAGTGAAATTTATTACTTTTATAGGCGTTAAACCATGAGAGACAATAAATGGAACAAAAAGAGAATAAAGTTGATTCAAACGGCAAGTATAATGAGGGAATATGGAAAGGAAATTAAGAACGTTGAAGGTGTATTCACCTAAGAAAAATTGTGCCAATGTTGGTATGTGCTTCGAGGTTCAATGACGAGTTTATCAGTAAATACAGAAAGTAAAGGTAGTGAAAATATTTATCTGGTTACGCATTTCACTATCTGACTGTGGAGATAGGAATTTAGGAGACAGTCGAGGCCTTGGAGGCTTTCAAATTTTAGGCATGTCAAAGAATGTATGGTGATGGATTTTGACGCAGTAAAAGACTCGCGACAGCATTTACATTTGCCGCTGGGAAATTTTACACTTGTTTCGAAAATAGAGGGAATGACGGGATAACATCGAGGTAGAGGAAATAAGTGGACGGAGGAAACATTAAAAGGAAGCACAAATTATGTCTGTTAACTTAGATTTAAATCCAGAGAAAAAAAATACACGACCGGTTTCGACGATAATTGTCATCATCGTCTGGTGACCAGATGATGACAGTTGTTATCGAAAACGATCATGTTTACATTTTCTGTGGAAAAAATTTAATATAACAACTATACTTTGTGTAATTGTGGAATTCCATCTAGGTGACAGTCTCCTACGTGAATTTTTTTTTAAAAGAACGTTGAAATATTGGGATTTGAAGACGTAAATCCGTACAAGTAAAGGCGAACACATTCTCCCCACAAAACGTGCTCCGTTTTTGGAAATCGCAACCTGATTTACGTATGCCGGAATATAGGATTTCGACGTTCGGGGAAAATGGCGAATTCTGGGTACTAATGGTCTGGAGCAAAATAATGGGTTGAAATTAGGAGAAGACACATTGGTGTTTCCAAACGACAGATTTATATAAAGACATATTCATGCTCCGGAGAAGATGCAGTACTAATTAAAAAAAATGGGGAGGACTTATAAAAGACTTTGGCGGTATTAATGGAGAAAGTTGTAGGAAATGCCACTCGAAAAGGCAAACAACATCGAAGAAATCAATCCGATGTATGATACTGAAGCACCATAAAGCAGGAAATAAAATATTTTGAATTTACTTCGTTATAAATAGCAATAGACACTAAAAATAAAAAGTAAATTAACAAGACAGAGGCTCTTTGAATCAAAGCGACTAAATATACACAGAAGTAAAAATAAAGAATATAAAGAGATTGATTAGACTCCACGGAATATACAGCACACGAAAGTAAAACAAAACAAATTATATTTGAAAGAGCGACCAAAAATAGTGGGCAAAAAAATATTAGATCGGATTTCCTACGTAAAAACCTTTGTATCTCAAATAAAAGAATGGATAAGTAAAAATCAACGAGCATACGCGAGTAGGAAGAGCACAAGCCACCGCTAACCACCACGCAAAATGTGGTCAGAAAATCCTTATCGACAAAGACAGAATCCGAATGAACAGGCAAAAACTCTTTCTACTACAAAACGGGTATTGTAGAGATCATGACGCACCGAAGGAGACTAATGCTGGGCGGACAGATTTCAGGTTCGGAGGAAGCGTCAGGTGCGCGCGAAGTCGGGAAACAATTATCATTCGCCATACGTACTCTGCCTAATCGTTAACGTGGGCGTTATCTCGATCAGAAGGCTTTACAGGAGCCAATGATCAAGAGAAGGACATTTAGTGACGTCGAAAAAGTGATCTCCGACCCCACCCTCGTCGGTGGCGTCCACGTGACTAATGTCCCTTAATAACCGCGGAGGGCGGAGCGAGAGGGGGTGGGGGGCGCCCCGTGACTCCTCTTCCGTCCCTCCCCAACACCGCAGCACCCTCCACCAACAACACCTCTTTCCACCTCCGGGGCCGTCTGGAAACAGCTCCCCCCCTCCCCGTCTCCGTAATGTACCAACCCACCCGCCCCCATTAAATTCCTCCTTACAGCAGAACAATCCCTTGTGATTCAAAGTCCAAGGGTCTCCACCCGCATGTGTAAGACGCGAGGGCGTATATCACTCCCCTCCCCCACCCTAGCACGCATAATCCTTCCATCCGTCTCTCTCCCTCTCTCGTATCTATCTCTCCCACCGGCATATATCCGAGTCCTCCTTCCTCCAGTGTCCCCTCGTTTCTCCACGCCCATTGCGAATATAGGCGAGCGGTTTACCCCCGTAAACATAACCTGGACCGACTAATTAATTTCTAGTGTATGAAACCTTTTTCATTCGAATGCTTATATTTTTCCGAGTATAACTATTTTTTATTTTTATTTTTCCGTGTGGGCCATCAATTGTTATTAACAAAAAATTTGTAAAAAAATAGTAAATACGCAGAATGAATTCGGAATAATTTTTTAAGGTAAAACACGTTGAAATAAACACTTTTGAGCTTTTGACAAATTCTCGAAAAATGCTTCCTTTCCGAGATATGAGCGATTTATGCAGAAAAAATGACGAAATTACTGATTTTTGGGAATTTTTTCTCGAAAACTAATGAACGAATTGCAATTTTTCAAGCTCCATAATAATCTTTGAAGCTTTAGCTACAATTGAAAATTATTTTATAATGACAAATGGTGTCTATGACGTCCAAAATCCGAATCCAAAATATCTCTTTTAGGCAGACTGTGTGTATACAAACCAGAAGGAGGTTGCGGTAATACAGGCGACGCTGTCGAAATTATTGGAAATCACTTGTGAGTGTTATTTTTTTCTGTGTTCTGTGTTTTTCGTCGCCACTCCTGCGGCTGTGTTATGTGTGTATATATATATATATATATTTATAAAGCGGGCCTGACCTGTGAGAATTAAAATCAATTCAAATCTAATTACAATTGATAGAGGATTACTGAAATCTAAAGTAAGTACGAGACGCATTTTTTAGTGTCAAGTTTTTGAGATCACTCAATCGTTTTGGATCCTTACATGTGAATAGATTCCTTCTCGTAAGAATGCTTCTCGTTGAACAAAAAAACGTTATTATCATATTTTCAGGAACGAAGGTTTCTCTGGAAAGTGGCTACATTTCTCATTTTTTTATTGAGGTAAATATTTTTCGGTTTCGTAATTGAAGGTGGCAGAGATGAGTGAAACATGCGGGTTTCCATTTTCCCCTGGTCACGTGTGGAGCGTTTCGTAAGTTTCTACCGAGAATCTCCATTCAATTCTCTCCCGCGTCAAACGTGCATCCCTGTAAATCGACCGTGAACTCCAGTGTATACATACTCGTACATATATCCACGGTCACCTTGGATCGCGTTGCTTCGAGTTGGGCGTGGGTTAAACTTTTTAATGGTATCGTGGTTGGCGTATCACATAGGAGTCGCCACTTATTCACACACACACGCCCTCACTCGATATAACCTCAAGGCCGCAATGAGGCAAAGAGTGTGATGAGACAGTCACTTGAAATTTCACTGTGAAACTAAGTAATGATGTCATACTCTGCGACCTCGAATCCGAAGTTTGTGAATCTTAGCCATCTCCAATTTTCAACATGCGTTTTTGTTCCGGCGAAATACCAACATCATAAGAGCTGCCGATTTCCACGTGGCGCACGTGAGACAGAATTTAAAAGCCATACCACAGATGGGATTCGAATATTGTTTTTATGAGATGTTTGTTTTTTACATTTTTGAATGGAAATGGTCAAATTTTTTAACGGTATCGCTATTCTTAAAAATTTACTTCAATAAAGAGGAGGTGAGGAGGTATGGAGGAGGTGAGTGCAAACGTTCTTTCCTCATAAATTCTCATTATTCACCCCATCTGACTTTTATGAGTGTACCATGTTCTGTCAACACATGTTCTGTCTACCATGTTCTGTCTTTGTTAACGTAAAATATTATTTACTCTAAAGAATCCCAAGTTATTTAACTTTATTCAATTACTTTGCTTAGTTATTATTTGTTTACTTTGTTTTATCATTTATTTATATGTACCTTGAGTGTCACTAGGCATCGCTGTGTTACGTTATCTTTTATTGGTCGTATATGTTGCTATCGGCTCTTAAAATGTACGATTTTTAATGATAAAGGCTGCTTGGCTTCCGAGTTTCGCACCAACTTCACATCCAGGACTAAGTTGTAGTTTTCCTTGATTCGCTCTTCGCTTGTTTTCATTTGCCTTCAGTTCCACCATCCTTTAACCTCAACAGTCCTAATTGGATGGGTTAAGAAGAAATCATCGTAAATTACCGAATATGACTCTCTTGGTGCACGATTCGGTGCTCAAGCATCACACCATTGAGGGACGACCCCACGCCCTTTTTCTTGTACTTGAGAGACACCAGAAGAGTCTCGGTTTGAACGAAACCATTTTTTCCCACGAAACTTGAAAGTCCTCCCCCTTAAGTTTGTTACCTACTTACCAGTCCGGTGACTCTTTCGAATAGGCACCGATGCCTCTCTTTCTTATTTAAAGAGAAAATTTAACGGTTCAGTGAATTATCATTTTGCACAGCGTCGACGGATAATTTCCTCGACTTTCTAATTTCTTACTGGAGGCTTTGCTCTAGGGCGAGAGGTTTTTACCAGTCTAATTAATTTTGACTCGCGGTGCGTTTTATTTTTCTCTCCTCTTATGTTATCGTTCCCCATGGGAAGTACCCTTTTCAAGGACTTTTAAGATGTTACGTTCGACATCGTGCTTGCGGGCAGTATCATGTTTGCCAATCTCTTTCCTCGAGTCTCATGACCGTGAAATTTCTTCCATCATGGGGGTCGGAAAAGTTTTATCGCGTTTACATCCAAAAAACCAGTTCTTACCCGTTGATGAGTGATTTCCGGTCTGGCACTGACCGGTCTTGTATCGTCGAGCAAACGAGCAATTTTTGGAGCGAGGTGCGCCAGTTGAAGGGTTGTCACTTGACCTCTCCGAATTTCTTCTCCCGGATCCCGTATAAGGGTACGGGCACGCTTCAATTCGCATCAAAAACAACCGAACAGCGTTCGAAAAAAATAGAATAAAGGGCACGTTTGTCCGATGTGTCAGATTCGATCCATACCGAGGTTTCCGCCAAAAATCAATGTAATCTCGCAGAGATTCCTGCTCGCCTGTCATGCCTCCGACGTAATCACACTCATTCGATAAAATTGTTTGCGCTGGCACGCCAATTTCCCGCGTGATTATTGGCTGTTCCGACAGCTGCGGTAATTTCGGAGAGCTCTGTAATCTTAGGTCGTTATACATTATGGCAGAGAAGCCGTGCTCAGGGATGATTCCAAACAAAAAATGTCATATCTCATCACGTTATTAGATACTTTGTTCCGATTTGTTTTTCCTGTCGGAAGCTTTCAGGATGTTCATACAGTGGCGACAAGCCGGGCTCCCCAAAAATCACTTGTCGGTCACTATACTTGTATATCGCATGATGCATGTGACGCAAAATTTTTTATGAACACGAATCAGTTGGAAGAAATCGTGTAATAAGTCCCCCAGTGTAGTCGACAAACTTTTTATATTCTCACCACCTAATATGGCTTGGAGACAACGGAAAAGAAATAAAAATATGCAAGATTATTGCGCCAGCGTCTCAAAATCGAAAGATGTAAAAGATACGCCTTGACCTATCCGTAAATTAACACCTTTTATTGGGTCCCATTGAAAATTTCTTAGTTATAGTGTTAGACCTCGTTGGAAAAATGAAGTACACTTTATCATCATAAGTCTTCCGGCTATTATGTATCAGCAACTTCTCTTAAATGTTTAAATTAATTAATGAGTGAAGTCTCTTTACGTTAGATTCTTTTGCTCTAAGCGCATTCAATGTCTAACTATGAATATTGCACATCATCCGAGAATTTCTTCGTCGTTTATCTGACCCAAGAATAATTCCTTAATGCAAATGCAAAATTGTTTCCATCTTGGGTTTTATTTCGGGGTGACAGCAGAAATTTTACTTAATCGGCATCTCCTTACCTTTAATTACGCCTAATCGTTCTGCGTGCCTCAGTGACGTGTAAATCAGACCGAAAATGAGAGGGCACATCTCGGAACTATCTCCTCGGTGACCCAATGACTATTTTTTTGAAAGAGTTGTCGCTAGAGAGGTTCCACGGAACCAGAATAGCAGCCGCCTACATGCACTTAGAATCACGTTCGTCCTCGATACTAGAACGAACGACCTTGTTGAAAAACAATTCACGGCTCAACATCCACACGTCATGTCACCACCTTTAAAAAAATCTTCATTTTTCGCTTTCTCTCCTTTTCCACGTTAATTAAACGCAAACATTTGAATTTTCTCGGCTGCCACTCCTTCCTTCACCTCTCCTTTCTCTCGAGACTTGTCTGGGAGTTCGGGGGATATTCATTTTATAAGGACCTCGCCCGGGATGTTTTCATGCATGCCGTCGTCCCGGGAGTCAACAAAACCCTTCTCGTCCACGAATCAAGTGTCGCGAAGCAGTCGAAAGAATGAAATCTCCTCCTCGTCTTCCATGCTACTCGTCCTCCGATCGATGTCATTTGCCCTCTCGACCGCAGTCAATCGGCGGAGGAAACCGCGCCGTCCGAAACCCACATATTTTCAAAACCTTTCGAAAAGCAGGTATATTTTCAAAGATGGACATCAAAGAGTGAGCACCGCTTTCGTGTGCGAGCGTTTGTCATCCATCTGGGAGTCTTACTCCAGTACCTCGCGTCCATCCGTCACCGGAATCCGACAGAAGGGGTGAAATACTCATCCGAACCCACCGAAAGAAGCGAGAGTCATCCAACCACCTCCTCCTCGGGGGTGGCGACGTAAAACGCGTTTCTTCCTGACCTGGGCTCCATAAACATTTTAAGTGTGGAGTTATTAGTTCTGGATCCCGTCCGCTCCGTGACTCCGGCATCACTGCGGGGAAACAATACCGGTTTATGACTCCGTAGAAGGTCACACACACACTTCCTCGGAAAAGGGGGAGGGAGGGAGGGGGCGAACGGCGGAAACCGCGTCGCCCGGAAACTCGGCCTCCGACCCCGAAAGAATGGATGGCACTTGCCTCCCGCTTCGCCCGCAATCAAAGTCCTCAGCGGCGTGAGACCTCAAAACCTCCTCGGAGTTTGCGAGACGTGTATCCCATCATCCTACTGCTCCAAAAACATTGTGAGGGGATTAAATTCGACGCGGACGGAGCCTAATATAGCCGAATCGCATTTACTAGAATGGGTACCCATTTCGAAACGCGTTGCTTTGCACTGTGCCGATTGAGCAATATTATTTCCTTGGACGCCTGTTTCCAAATTTATTCACTTATTTCCTGAATCTTCCACTCGCATTTGGCTAAAGGTGTTTTTTGACCTAAGATATTGCTATGCCGTGTGACCTATGACGCAACTAAAAATGTATTCTAGCTTCGTAGCTTGTACGTTAATCCTCCAGCGATTCGCAGACATCTGTATTCACAGTCACAGGTTCCTGTATCCTCTCCTGTAGGCTTGTGTGTTTATTTCGTAGCTACAATTACTTCGGCAGCGCATGGTCGGCGCATTAACCGTGGCAAGTATGACATGGAAAACCTCCCCGACGGATTGGGAAGTTGAAAACAACCATATTTCGACGAATTTTGGCTGCCGTATGACGAGGAATACCAAAAGTATACTTCGATTCTAGTTCGCTTCGGGTTCTGCTCCGCGGCAATATGCCACCCGACCATAAACGCCCTTCGACTTTCTATTTTTTTTCTTCTCCCTCTCTCTCCCATCACGTGTTCAGAGCAAATCTGACATTTACTCCATTTCCCTTTATCGTCCTTACATAATCTTTCTGGCATTTCCTGCCCTCAGCCAGCACCAAGATATGTCTTCTTTACGATGCCGTTCTTAGCTGCGACCACGTCCCAGTAGTGCAACAGGTGGATGCATGATTATTCGCTCGCTTTCTCTCCGTGGGTTACTGCAGGCACTTAACTGTCCTAGCCGATTTCGTATTTCCCCAGCACTCCATTCAGTGCTCTCCGCTTCTGCTTTCTTTGTTAGGTGCACTCGAAGCAGAGAAGTCGCCGGTCGTTCACCGGTATTGGCCATAAAAATGCCCTCAGTTTCAGTCATGCCATATTCAACCAGTCGTGATGTTTACGTAAGTCTAATCATCCAGTCTTGATTGAATCTCCCACAAATATCGTCTTACGTTTAACCTATTTGACTGTGACTTATTTTCAGTGTAATAGTAGTAGAATAGTTTAGTAATGCAAAGAAAAAATAGGTTCGCATCAAAGCGAATAACGGTGGCATGTAAGGGTATACATTTACTCGTGGTTTAATCCAATGCCATTTCTTTTCTTTTTGCTTTTTCTATTAATATTTCGTTATACTCGTTTCTTTTGCGTGTCCCATAAGTTCTGATAACGTTTGAGTTAAATATTTTCTCTTCCGGAAGATCTCGAATATAAATTTCCTGATGACTATGTATTCCGGGAAAATAGCAGCGGTGAATTAACTCGACGATTACCCGATTTTTTTTATAAAACCGTGGGAGAAATTAGTATACTAGGTTTTAGTTTCATTTATTATGCTGTGGGAATTTACGGTCTACTTTGCTGTTCTCCTGCGCAGAAAAAATATGTAACGGCTAGACACGCAGAGGTGGTATTATAATACGATTTAAAAGTACAAAAATATTTCATATCTCTGGACACTTTTTGTTACTTATTCTTTGTCGACCGTGTTGCCTCCATCAGTCTAAAATAAGTCAGTCAGTAATGGGAAATCAGATTTTTTAAAAGTTGTGTATATATTCCGTACTGTGGTGTGTCTTTTAACTGTAGGAAATAAAACACCAGCATCCCTCTAGCTAGAATCTGTTTTCCCTGGAATAGGATGTCTGCGGTGTTTATCCTCCCAAGAAGTTAAATGTAGATAAAAATTTCCGTTGGAAATTTCTTGTATTTTTTTTCACGAGGTAAAACCACTGACGGCTTTCGTGGCCTAAATGTATATTAATTTGCAATTCGAAGCGCTTTTAAATTTATGGATGTTTGGCAACGGGGAAAGAGGGGTATTCCTCCCGGGTATGGAGGTATTAAAATGGAGGTTGTTAAAATTTGCCTTCTGGTAATGATAACTCGGTGCGGCGAACGATTTTTAAGTGCAGAACACCAATTTATTTTTGGGAGGGCAAGGGGGACGGGGCGAGGAAAGACAAAGAGAGAGAGATTTCTCGCCGTGCCCGCCTTGCAAACCACCCACCACCCCCCTATTTGGCCTGCGCGCACGTCCCGTGGTATGTCTCTCACGTGCATTCGATGACCACCAAGTGAACGACTCTTCCCTCTTTGGCAGGCCCGTCGCCGGTTTATGTCACCCCCCACCCCCCCCCCCCCCCGCCCCGCCCCCCCCCCCCTCCCTCGCATTTTTCCCCCCCCCCCCTTCCCTCCCCCCCCCCCACCACCCCCACCCCCCCCCACCCAACAC